>BPLR01008675.1:0-98451 GCA_021605095.1 Caerostris extrusa | reverse complement strand
ATTATAGTATGAAAGTGGCCAAGATTTCCACAATGATTAAGAGACCTGTGTGTACTTCAATTTCTTATCGTATGTATGTTCATGAAGTTTATTGTGAGGCTAGCTTTAATCGACTTTAAGCCGTAGATCCAAGTCTTTTATGACCATAGAGCGTCACAGAGCCTAATAAGACTTCCTCATCCACATCATTTCCAAATTGTAAAGGAGCAACTCTACTCTAAAACAGCAATTTTTTGTGATAGAGTAGTAGTTTATTTCGGGGCCTGAATGGCCGAGTGTTTAAGCGCCTGGTGCCAATGTTTCGGGCTCGATTCCTTGTATGTTTCTAGTGGTGTCTGGATGTTTCTAGTGGTTTGGAATCCACTTTAAGCTGTGGTCACAGTCTCATATGACTGTAGAGCGTCACAGAGACCAGTTATACTTCTTACCCACATCATTCCCAAGCTGTATAGGAGTGATTCAGCTCTAGGCACAGTAATGTGGTGTGGTGTGGTGTAGCAGCAGTAATAGTTTTATTTTCAGCTTTGTTCAGGCAATTCATTTATCTAAACTGGATTATAAAAAGTATGTATTATTTGTTTATTTGTTTACAAATACTGAACATTGGCGCCTAGGCCGTTAGTTCAGAACTGACTCTCCAGTACTTTTTGACCAATTCCTCATACTGAAAAAATGAACTACAATTATTTAAATGTTCAAAAGTCACAGGCCACTACAGTCACACAAAACACAGCTTGGGCAATCCACTACTCCAGTTCTATAGAGTTAGTCACGTAAAACAGTCGTGAAAGGTCTAAAGTCCAAATACAGCCACCGCTGTTCTTTTTCTTAAAAGTTAATTTACTTCCAGAGTCAAGTTAACAAACAATTTAGTTGTATGAAATAAAAGTGGTCGATTAATACTGGCTAAAGACGGATACGCTAAGAGAATAATACTGAATCTGCTTTCTGTGTGGCTGCCCAGGAGAGCAGAAATGGTGGCTGGCTGTAATTCAATGGCTTAAAAATATTAAACGATTTTAAATGATTTGGCTCTGAAAACAATAAAGTTTGTATTCAATATATTGATCATTCTATAAAGTTTTGCATTGTAAACATTCTGTATTGAAGTGACTATGGTTGTAAATACTAAACGATAATAGAAATCTATAAATACAGATAGCTGTGGTACACCATGTGGCTGCTGGGGCCAATGAAGAAGAAGAAATCAATAAATGAAATAAAATACAAGTGCAGTAATTTGTTATCAAAATTTTGACGAGAATGATATTTAAACAATGTTAATTATATACCACCATGGATCTGTTGCGCCAATGAAGAAGTAGAAGAAATCTATAAAGGAAATGAAATTCAAGTGCTGTGATTTGTTATGAAATTTTATCGAGAATGACATTTAAACAATGTTATTTATATATAACCATGGTCCACCATGGAACTGTTGAGCCAATGAAGAATTAGAAGACAAATAAATAGAAAAACTATAAAAATCAAATGAAATTCAAGTGCTGTCATTTGTTATGAAATTTTATCGAGAATGACATTTAAACAATGTTATTTATATACCGGAGAATGACATTTAAGAATGAATATACCATCATAATATCACATCACAATTGTGCTCTTGTACCTGTTACCAATGAAGAAGTAGATGAAATCTATCAAAGAAATGAAATTAAAGTGCTCTGATTTATTAAGAAATTTTTTTCGAGAATGACATTTAAACAATGTTATTTATATAAACAAAAAAAATCAATGTTTAAAATTTACACATAACTTTTCAATCAAAAAAAGCACTGTAACAAAACGCATTTCTGTGTTAGTTTCACCAAACACTGCTACAACATAAAACCACCTCTGGAAAATAAATCAAAGTTTCAATTTCTTGGGAATGAAATGCTTTCTTTTTTTTTTTTCTTCACTTTCACCGAGTTTTTTCATTTCATTTTCCTTCTTCCAGAAAAATATTCTTGGCAAAACGATTTATATTTTTCTCTCCCTCCTCCTTCAACCCTCTAGAATTTCAGTTTTCTTGGGAAACAGCAAAACGTGTCAAAATGACAGACGATTCCAAAGTTTGTTTTGATTTCGGGCGGTCGCAGTGAGTGCGAAGGTGTTAGCAATCCCTTTTCAAAAACCCTCTTCGCTGGAACGCTTTTCCTCTTTGGAAGATCATATTTGAAGATGGTTAGGAGGTTGGTGGTGTTTATTTTCGTTCCACCGTAAGAGAAACTGGAGGTGGTGTCAAAGATAAGTGATGATAGCGTGTTTAATTGTCCAGATGGCTCACTCCCCTCAGGATAACGCATTTTATTTTTGAGAGATTGGATGCATTATGATAATATCTTTTAAACTTAGAACACTAACTTTTATTTTACTTTTATATCATTTAATCTATATATAAATATTTTACATTGTACTGCAATTTATCAATGTGATAAAAGTTTCATTTTTTTTAAATCGTCGTGTAGAATGCGTTGTAATTACCATATTTGTATATAAAGTTATAATATAAAGTTAAACAAAAATGTATTCTAGGTTTATCTACAGAAGATTTTGTATTATTCATGATTAATCCTCCTTTAAGCAGAAGGTTTGGGAACGACCACCCTTCCCCACCGCTCAAAAATAACTGTAATTTGAGCAGTTCGTGTCCTTTTTTAATTCTATCGTTCTGTCATCTAGTTAGTTCGAGTTCCTTTATAGTTAATGTCCATGCTTTTGATTTCCAATCATAGTCGTCATATTATCCGTATATTTAATGTAGTATTATCATATTCATTATAGTAGAGTATCATTTTAACCGTATATCTAATATTCAGTCATCATATAACAATTCACAGTTATTAAATAATAATTTTATTTATTTATTTTCTAATGAAAGTAAGGACAGTAAAAGAGTTTAGATACAATTCAATTTACAATTATAGATTTGAAATTCAATTTTTATTATTGTACAATTTATTTTTTACTATTGTATAGTTAAGAGAAATCAATTGCTTCGATAAAGGCAGAAAATAAAATCAAAACTTAACTCTGATACTTCATGGATGAAAAGAAAATTAAAGCACATAATGGGTTTTTTAAGCACTGTGGAATGCTTCACCGCTTTACTATGGTAACTGCAAGACATTGTACTAAATGTTTTAAAAATGAAACTTTTATCACACCTTTATACATATAGTACAATGTAAAATATTTGCATCAAAAGTAATGATATAAAGCGAAATAAAGTTGGTATTCTAAGCTAAAAGCTATTATCACAATGCATCCAATCTCTCAAAAATAAAATGCTTTATCCTGAGAGAATGAGCCATCTGGACAATGAACACGCTATCATCGCTTATCTTTGACACCACCTCCAGTTCCTTACAGTGAGGCGAAAATAAACACCACCAACATCCTAACCATCTTCAAATATGGTCTTCCAAGAGGGAACAGCGTTACCGGGAAGGAGGGTTTGTGGAAGGGTTGCTGATACCTCCGCACTCACTGCGACCGCCCAAATCAAACAAACTTTGGAATCGTCTGTCATTTTGACACCTTTTTGCTGTTTCCCTGAGAAAACTGAAATTCTAGAGGGTTGAAGGAGTGAAAGAAAAAAAAAAAATCTAAATCGTTTTGCCAAGAATATTTTTCTGGAAGAAGGAAAATGAAATGAAAGAAGCTCGGTGAAAGTGTAGAAAAGAAAAAGAAAAAAAAAAAAGGTTTCATTCCCCAAGAAAGTGAAACTTTTGATTTATTTTCAGAGGTTGTTTTGTGTTGTAGTAGTGTTTTGTGAACTAACACAGAAATGCGTTTTGTTACAGTACCATTTTTTATTGAAAACGTTAAGTGAAAATACTAAACATTGATTTTCTTTTTATATAAATGAGATTGTTTAAATGTCATTCTCGATAAAATTTTGTAAAACACTACACAACCTTAATTTCCTTTACAGATTTCTTCTACTTCTTTATTGGCACAACAGGTCTATGATGGTTCCTGGTGGAATATCCGTATCCATGGTGGTATATAAATAATATTGTTTAAATGTCATTCTCGATAAAATTTCATAACAAATCAGAGCACTTTAATTTCCTTTTACTTATAGATTTCTTCTTCTTCTTCTTCATTGGTGCAACAGCCGCATGGTGGACCATGGCAGTCTACATTGTAGATTTCAATTATTATATAATATTTGTTTCCATAATCACTACAATACAGAATGATTGCATTACAAAACTTTATAGGATGATCATTATATTGAATACATTTTATTGTTATCCAAAGCCAAACGAATAACGCTATTCAACATTTTAAAGTTATTTAACAACAGCTAACCACCATTTTTGCCCTAAGGCACTAACATAACAGCAGATTCAGTATTATTTAAGGTGTATCCGTCTTTAGCCATTATTAATCGACCACTTTCATTTTATACGACAAAAATTATTTGCTAACTTGATTCTTAAGTAAATTCTAGGCTTTTAGAAAGAACAGCGGTGGCTCTATTTAGACGTTAAAAGTCACGACTGTTTACGTGACCACCTGAATAGAACTGGAGTGGTGGATTCCCTTAGCTGTGTTTTGTGCGACTCTAGTCGGCCTATGACTTTGAACATTTAAATACTTGTAATGCACTTTTCTCAGTATGAGGACATTGTCGTAAGTACTTGAGGAGAACGTTAACTAAGGACTTAGCGGACAATGTTCGTCTTCTTAAAATAAATAAATACATTATAAATAATTACAGAAAATAATTACCTTTAGTAAAGTAGAAAATAAAATTCAAACATAAAATCTAATACTTTATTTACATACATACGAAAATAAAATTAAAACACATAATGGTTTTTAAGCACTGTAGAAAGTAAAACCACTTTAATGTGGTACTCACGAGATGAGTAATTCATACATTAAAGTTCGAGTAAAATTAATGTCACTGTTTAAAAACATGGGTGCTCGATATCAATCGTTATAATTTTCACTAGTTTCATTCCAAATGCAGAGTTCGTTTAAAAATGTCATACAAAAGCACCTCACTTTTAAAACAGTGACATTAATTTTCTCGTCAGTAATTTTTTATTCTTATGTTAACAATTATTTTTTTACTTTTCAGTTTGATTAACTCTAAAAGCGTGTTTTTAGTTTTTAAACTATTGTAATTTATTTTTTAATTTTTAGTTTGATTAACTCTAAAAGCGTGTTTTTAAACTATAATATTTAAATGAGGTTCCGGTACGGAAAACTGCTTCCTACAATAATTTAATTGCGAGTAAAACAAACGCTAAATGCAAATGGGGTCGACCCAGCCAAGATGCGAACCGGGAATCTCCTAATCCGTAGTCAGACGCATTATTCGTTGTGCCACTGTCCCAAGCAGGTTTGAATGTCTAAAGATGTCTGTAAATGTTTCTTTGCAGCTTAAATAGTGTCTATGAAACAGATCTCAGGGGGAAAAATGATCGCCGATCAAGAGATGACTTTTCCAAAGGCTGTGTTTTAATCACGCTATCCTGGCGATCCTAATCATGATGAGATGATAAACTTATCAAAAATGTTTTAGTGTTGTCTGTCCTTGTCAAGTCTACAACGTTTAAATTAGATCGGATCGCTTAATGTATGGCAAAATCGAGGCCCAAGAGTCAGCTACAGGCATACAAACATACAGGTGAAACTAATAAAAGCGTATTAAAAGAAGCGAAGTTAACACAAAGATGGAAAATGGGTGGCAAAATTTCAAAGCGGAAGATAAACAAAGGCGACAAAGATTCAGCCCATGTTTGAATCGAAAGTCAGATATTTCCTTCTTTTTTTTTTCCTCTGGCAACACTTTTTCGCAGCTTGTAGTTCATAGTAAATTTTTCTTTTTTTATTATATTTTATTTATTTATTTTTTTTTTTGACAGAAGCCAAAAATATATCTTGTTTGATAGAAATTTATTTTTCTCCTCTCGCTTTCCATATTCGATATAAAAGTTTGACTAAGAAATTTTTATTGTTTACCTTTTTCTCGACACCATGAAAAGTGAGAATCATTAATTAAAGCCAATGAAACTTTTCGAATATCCTTCGCATTTAAAAAGATTCTTCTGGATTTTTATCTATTTATTTTAGGTAGCCCAAAAAACAGAAAAACGTACACCTGTGTTTGATTAGAATTAAAGTAGATCTGAAAGAGATAATAACATGAATATGTAAATGAAACTTTACATTTAAGGCAACTATATGAAGTTTGTAAAAGTGTGATGTGGATTTCATAGTTCTTTAAAAAATTGAAAACTTAATGAAACAAATGAAATTAATGGAACAAATTTGAGAGTAAATTCTAAAATATATATATATATATATATCGGATATATATTTCTTTTCTCTTACATCATGGTTTTCAAAACGATTTATATTTTTTATTTTGGCAAGGGTTACCGATGATTATCTAAAGGTTCTCAGATTCAGAAAGTCAAAAAAGGATTCTCAAAGATTTTCTTGGATTACGGATTTACCTTGATATAGCATACGACAAACCACATAAAAATTAAAATATTTTTAAACACTTTATTCGAATTCGAGTAGTAAAACAGAAATTTGGAATTGTACATAACTTTAAATTTTTTGTGACATAAAAAAAAAGTCTTTTATAACTTATAATATATTTTTCTTTATAAATAACAATTTGACGAAAATAGCTATAATGGAGTATGGAGTAATTCTGAATCATGGCAAACTTCTTTTTCCATATTATCCTTTCAAGAATATTATTGCTCTTTTATTTCTCTTAAGGAACTGAGGTTTTTATTTCTCTTAAGGCCTGGTATTAAAACTCAACAAACACCCTTTACGTAGATTCCATTAAATTCATGCCCCATCCCTCCTTCTCTGAAACATTTACCACCCTGGGGCAGTGAAGTAGGGGGAGGGCATGCTCCCAGATATTCCTTTGTGCGATTTGGAAATAAAAAGTTGCGATGTTAACACAAAATGGAAAATCAGTTTGCAAAACTTCAAGGGCGGAAGATAAACAGAGCGACAAAAGATTCAGTCAATGTTTACGAATAGAAAGTCAGATAATTTTCCTGCTTTTTTTTTCCTTTCCCAACACTTCGCAGCTAGTAGTTTACAGTAAATTTACTTTTTATTTTGTATATTCATAAAGAAAATATATCTTGTTTGATGGAAATCTTTTTTTCTACCTCTCTTTTGAATATTGGATATGAGATTGATGACAAAATAAAATTGTGTTTACCTTCTCTGAACGTCATGAAGAGTGAGGATCATTATTAGAAGCCAGTGAAAATTTTCGAATATCTTTTGCATTTAAAAGATTCACCAGGGATTTTTATTTATTTATTCATTTTAGGTAACGCAAAAAATAGGAAAAACTACATCTGTGTTTGCTTGAAATTAAAAATTGATGGAAAGAGACAATAACAAATGAATGTAACATTATGTTTAACGCAGGTATGAATCTTGCAAAAGTGTGATGTTGATTTCATAGTTATTTTTAAAATTTTAAATTTAAATTTTTGAATACCTAAATTAATACCCTAAAAAATGGAGCAAAACGAATTAATATAACATTTTTAATCCTCAATTCTTACCTAAAAAGATTATCAGATATAGAATGTCCAAAAACTTTCTCACAATTTTCATGGATTATGAAATTTCTTCTGATATTGGATTGACCAACCGAGTATAAAATAAAATATTTTTGATCACATTACTCTGAATTCAGGCTGTAAGAAGAAATTTAGGTGTACATAACTTTACATTCTTGTGACATAAGAAAGTCTTTTATAATTTAAAACTTCTTTTATGAATAAAAATTTGACGAAATAGCTACAACGAGTATGGAGTGAATTCTGAAACATGCCAAGCTAACATTTTTTTCACATTATCCTTTTTCAGAATAGTATTGATTTTTTATATTTCTCTTAAGGAAATGAGGCTTGATATTAATATTCGAAAAAACACTTTACGTGGGTTCCATGAAATTCGTGCCCCATCTCTGCTTTCTCCAGAAACATTTACCACCTAGGGCAAAGCAAGTAAAATGAAGTAGGGGAGGGGGCATGCTCTACATCTTCCTTTGTGCGAATTTCGAACAAAAAAAAAGCGATGTTAGCACAAAAATGGAAAATCGGTTGCAAAATTTCAAGGCGGAAGATAAACAGAGCGACAAAAGATTCCAGCCAATGTTGACGAATAGAAAGTCAGATATTCTCGTTTTTTTTTCCTTTCCCAACACTTCGTTGCTCGTAGTTCATAGTAAACTTATTTTTTTAATTTATTTATTTATTTTTTTTTTTTTGGCTGAAGCAAAAGATATATCGTGTTTGATGGAAATATTTTTTTTTCCTCCTCTCTTTTCATATTTTCATATTGGATATGAATTTGATGGTAAGAAATTTTGTGTTTACCTTTTCTCGATACCATGAAAAGTGAGAATCATTATTAGAAGCCAGTGAAATTTTCGAATATCCTTTGAATTTAAAAACATTCTCAAGGATTTTTTTTGTTTATTTATTTTGGGTTACGGAAAAAAATAGGAAAACATACACCTGTGTTTGCTTGAATTAGAAAGTAGATGTGGAAGAGATAATAACCTGAGCGATATGAATGTAACTTCACATTTGATGTAACTATGAATCTTTTAAGGTGTGATATTGATTTCATGGTTATTATTAAATATTTTACATTTAAATTTTTTAAACCTGAATTAATAACTTAAAATGGAAAAATGGAACATTTTTTTAAGCTTCCGAGTCTTATCTTAAAGATTCTCAGATTCAGAATGTCAAAAAACATTCTCACAATTTTTTGGAATTTCTCCTGATATTGGATTGATCGACCGAGCAAAAAATAAAATATTTTTGATCACATTACTCGAAGTTCCAGCTGCAAAAAAAACTTAGGGGTACCTAACTTTAAATTTTAGTGACCTAAAATAGTCTTTTATAATTTATAATGTTTTTCCTTTTTGATGATTATTCAACAAAAAAATAGTTAAATCGAACTTGAGAATAAATTCTAAACATTTTAGGTATATATATATATATATGCTTCCTCTCTTTACTTTATGCCTTCAAAAATTAATAGTTTTTATTTTTATTTTTTGTAAAGCTTCGAGACTTAGTCAAAATATTCTAAGATTCAGAATGTCAAAAAGATTCTCAGAATTTCCTTGGATTAATGCATTTCCCCTGATATAGGATTGATCGACCACATAAAAAAATATTTTTGATTACTTTACTCCGAGTTAGAGCTGTAAAAGAAATTTAGGTGTACATAACTTTACATTTTTATGGCATAAAAAAAAGTCTTTTATAATATATAATATTTTTGTTTTGAATAACAATTTGACGAAAATAGCTGCAACGGGTACGGGTAAACTATGAGACATGGCAAGCTTCCGTTTTTAACATTATCCTTTCAAGAATATTGTTGTTCTTTTTATCTTTCTAATGAAACTGAAGCTTATCAAAAGATTCTCAGATTCAGAGAGTCAAAAAAAAAAAATTCTCATAATTTTCTAAGATTATAAATTTCCCCCTAATTTTGATTGATCTACGACGTAAAAAATAAAACATTTTTGATTACTTTACTCGAATTCGTGCGATAAAAATATTTAGGTGTACATTATTTTACAATTTTGTGACATAAAAAGTCCTTTTTCTTTTTGATAATGATGATTCGACAAAAAAAAAATTAGGGCGAATTGAGAATAAATTCTATATGTATATAATTATATATATGTCTCCTTTTACATTATATCTCCAAAAACTGATGGTTTTTATTTCTGTAAAGTAACTGAGGTTTATCTAAAAGATTATCAGATTCAGAATGTCACAGAAAGATTCTCAAATTTAGAATGTCAAAAAAGATTCGAACTTGATCCTTTAGATTGACCGAACACACAAAACACGAACATCTTTATGAATAACAATTTGACGAAAATAGTTACAACGAGTATGGAGTAAATTTTGAAACATGACAAGCTACCTTTTTCCACACTATCCTTTCAAGAATATTGCTGCCTCTTCTTTATTTCTCTAAAGCAACTGAGGAAGCTTGTTATTAATATTCGAAAAACACCTTTACGTAGATTTCATGAAATTCATGCCCCATCCCCCACTTTCTCCTAAACATTTACCACCCTGGGGTATAGAAGTAGGGAGGGGCATGCTCTAGAAATTCCTTTGTTCGATTTGGAACATAAAAGAAGCAATGTTAACACAAAAATGGAAAATCGGTTGCAAAACTTCAAGGCGGAAGATAAACAGAGCGATAAAAGATTCCAACCAATGTTTACGAATAGAAATTCAGATATTCTCTTTTTTTTTTTCCTTTCCAAACACTTCTCAGCTTGTAGTTCATAGTAAATTTCCTTTTTTATTTCATTTATTAATTTTTTTATTTTTTTTTTTTTGGCAGAAGCCAAAAATATATCTTGTTTGATGGAAATTTTTTTTTCTCCTCTCTTTTTTTTTATATTGAATATGAATTTGGTGGCAACGAATTTTGTGTTTACCTTCCCTCAAAGTCACGAAAAATCAGAATCACAATTAGAAGACTGTGAAATTTTGCAAATATCCTTTGCATTTAAAAGATTCTTCAGGATATTTTTTTAATTTATTTATATTGGGTAACTCAAAAAATAACAAAACTTACACCTATGTTTGCTTGAAAATGTATGTGAATAAAAGGTAATAACGTGACAGATATGAATGTAGCTTTATATTTAATGGGACTGTGAATCTTTTAAAGGTGTGATGTTGATTTCACAGTTATTATTTAAAATGTATATTTAAATTTTTTAAAAACTAAATTAATAATTTAAAAATGGAGCAAATAGAATTAATGGACACATTTCTAAGCTACCGAGACTTTTCGAGAATATTTTGAGAATATTTTGTCTTACTTTCAGAGTTGTTTATATAGCTGTTTTTGCTGTATAGTCTCCAAAATCTGATGTTGTTCGAAAATTCTTATGAAATTTCGTCCCGGCTAATGAAAATATACCAAAACGTGCATTAGAAATAATTCATAAATAACGAACTATACACAAATTTGCATACAATTTTTAAATTTCGCAAAACCTTTTGATTGGTTTGGTTTTTTTACTACATCTCCGAAAAATCTGATGTTAGCTTTTAATAAATATTCTCAAATACAGAAAATCCAAAGAAATTCTCATAATTTTCTTGGATTGAATTTTTTTAGTGTACATACAGTGCACATGTTTTTGTGACATTTTATAATTCTCATTATTTTTAAATTTTGAAACATATTATTAATTGATAATTTTATTTCTGTAAAAGCCACCGAGGAATAACTAAAATGTCATCAGATTCAGAATGTTAAAAAATAATCTCAGAATTTTTTTTTTACTGGTCTCTCCCCTAATATTGGATTAATCGAATACATAAAAATACATAATTTTTCTTTCTGCTCTCTTTTTTCATATTGGATATGAATTTGATGGCAAGAAATTTTATGTTTACATTCTCTCAACGTCATGAAAAGTGAGAATCATTTTTAGAAGCTAGTGAAAATTTTCGAATATCCTTTGCATTTAAAAAGATTCACCAGGTTTTTATTTATTTGTTTATTTTAGGTAACGCAAAAATACAGGAAAACGTACACCTGTGTTTGTTTGAATTAGAAAAGAAGATGTAGAAGAGATAATAACTTGAGCGATTTGAAAGTAGCTTTATATGTAATGTAACTATGAATCTTGCAAAAGAGTCTTGTCGATTTCACGGTTATTATTAAAAATGTATACTTAAATTTTTAAACCTAAATTAATAACTAAAAATGGAGAAAATGTGAATTAATGGAACATTTTTAAGCTTCCGAGTCTTATCTTAAAGATTCTCAGATTGAGAATGTCCAAAACTATTCTCATAATTTTCTGGGATGCCTCCTAATATTGGATTAATCTACCGAGTAAAAAAAATATTTTTTTGATCTTATTACTCGGAATTCTAGCTGCAAAAAGAAACTTAGGTACCTAACTTTAAATTTTAGTGACATAAAATAGATTTTTATAATGTTTTTCCTTTTGATGATTCTTCAACAAAAATAGTTAGATCAATTTTAGTGAACATTTTAAATATTTAGATATATATATATATGGGCTTCCTCTCTTTACTTTATACCTTCAAAAATTAATAGTTTTTCTTATTTCTGTGAAGCTTCGGAGACTAAATCAAAATATTCTCAGATTTAGAATGTCAGAAAAGATTCTCAGAATTTTCTTGGATTCTCCCTGATATTGGATTGATCAACCATATAAAAAATATTTTTGATCACTTTATTCAGAATTCGAGCCTAAAAAGAAATTCAGGTGTACATAACTTTACGTTTTTGTGGCATAAAAAGTCTTTTATAAATTATAATAAATCTGTTTATGAATAACAATTTGACAAAAATATTCACAACGAGTATGGAGTAAATTCTGAAACAAGGCAAACTTCCTTCCTTTCAAGAATATTATTGCTTTTTTATTCCTCTAAAGCAACCCAGGCTTGATATTAATATTCGAACAAACACCTTAACGTAGTTTCCATCAAATTCATGCCCCCATGCCCCCTTTCTAAGAAACATTTACCACCCTGGGGCAATGAAGGAGGGGGAGGGGGCATACTCAGATCTTCCTTTGTTCGATTTGGAACGAAAAAGAAGCGATGCTAACACAAAATGGAAAATCGGTTGCAAACTTCAAGGCGGAAGTTAAGCATAACAACAAAAGATTCCAGCCAATGTTTACGAATAGAAAGTCATATATTCCCTTCTTTTTTTTTCCTATGGCAACACTTCGCAGCTTGTAGTTCATTTTTTATTAATTTAATTTATTTTTTTAGACAGAAGCCAAACAATATATCTTGTTTGATTTAAATAATTTTTTCCTGCTCTCTTTTTCATACTGGATATGAATTCGATAGCAAAAAAAATTTGTGTTTACCTTCTCTACGTAATGGAAACTGAGAATCATTATTAGAAGCCATTGAAATTTTTCAAATATCCTTTGCATTTAAAAATTTCTTCACGATTTTTTTATTTATTTATTTTAGGTAACGCAAAAAATAGAAAAATACACCAGTGTTTGCTTGAGTTAGAAAGCAGATGTGGGAGAGATAATAACTTGAGCGATTTGAATGTAGCTTTATATGTAATGCGACTATGAATCTTGTGAAAGTGTGATGTTGATTTCATAGTACTCATTAAAAATGTATTTTTAAATTTTTGAAAACGTATTATTAATTGATAGTTTTATTTCTGTGAAGTAAACTAGGCTTACACAGTGATTGTCTGATGCAGAATGTCAAAAGGATTCCCAGAATTTTCCTAGATTAAAAAGAAGAATGTCAAACGAGAATCAAAGAATTTTTCTTGAATTTCCCGCCGATATTCGATCGAATGACTACAAAGAAAATAATATATTTTTGATCACTTTGCTCCGAGTTCGAAGTATCAAAAAAGAAATTTAGGTGTACACAACTTTACATTTTGTGACATAAAAAATATTTAATAATACAATATATTTTCTTTATGAATAACAATTTGACGAAAACAATTACAAAGACTATGGAGTAAATTCTGAAACATGGCAAGCTTCATTTTTTCCGCATTATCCTTTCAATAATATTGGGTTTTTTTTATTTCTCTAAAGCTACTGAGCCTTGATATTAATATTCGAACAAACACCTTTACGTAGATTCCATGAAATTAATGCCCCATCCCTGCTTTCTGCGAAATATTTACAACCCTGGGGCGATGAAGTGGGGAAGGGGCATGCTCAGAGCTTCCTTTTGTGCGATTTGGTACAAAAAAAGAAGCGGTGTTAACACAAAAATGGAAAATCGGTTCCAAAACTTCAAGACGGAAGATATACATAGCGACAAAAGAATACAGCCAATGTTTACGAATAGAAAGTCAGATATTCTCATTTTTTTTTTCCTTTCCCAACTCTTCGCAGCTTATAGTTCATAGTAAATTTCCTTTTTATTTTATTTATTTTTTTTTATTTATTTTTTTTGGCAACAGCCAAAAATATATCTCGTTTGATGAAAATCTTTTTTTTTTTTCCTCTCTTTTTCATATTGGATATGAATTTGATGGCAACGAATTTTGTGTTTACCTTCTCACAACGTCACGAAAAGTGAGAATAATTATTATTTTCGAATATCTTGCATTTAAAAGATTCTTTAGGATTTTTTTTTATTTATTTATTTTTTGTTAAAGCAAAAATAAAGAAAGCAGATGCGAAAAGGTAATAACAGCGATATGAACGTGGTTTTTATATTTAATGCAACTATGAATACTGTAAATGTGTCATGTTGATTTCATAGTTATTATTAAAAATGTATAATTAAATTTTTGAAAAACTAAGCTAATAATTTAAAATGGAGCAAATGGAATTAATAGAACATTTTTAGCTTCCGAGACTTATCTAAAATCTTCTCAAATACAGAATGTCCAAAAACATTCTCACAATTTTCTGGGATTATGAAATATTTCCTGATATTGGATTGACAAGCGAGTAAAAAAAGTTTATATTACTTTACATAATTTTATTAGCTAACATACTTACTTAACTTACATACTTTTATATTACATAACTTTATATTTATGTGACATAAAATAGTCTTTTATAACTTATAATATATTTTCTTTTTGATGATGATTCAACAAAATAGTTAGAGCGAATTTGAGAGTAAATTCTATATATATATATATATTCAACCTACCTTTTACATTATATCTCAAAAAATATAAATCCCTGACATAATAAATAAAATATTTTTGATTACTTTACTTTGAATTCCAGCATTAAAAAGATATTTAGGCGTACATAACTTTACATTTTTTGTGAAAAAAATCTTTAATAACTTATAATATATTTTCTTTATGAATGACAATTTGACGAAAATTGTCACAACGTATGGAGTAAATTCTTAAACATGGCAAGCTTCCTTTTTTTCCACATTATCCTTTCAAGAATATTGTTGTTTTTTTATTTCTCTAAAGCAACTGATGCTTGATATTAATATTCGACAAACACCTTTACGTAGATTCTATGAAATTCCTGCTCCATTCCTGCTTTCACCGAAACATTTACCACCCTCAGGCGTTGAAGTGAGGATGGGGTATGCTGCAAATCTTGCTTTGTGCGATTTGGAACAATAAAGCGATGTTAACACAAAAATGGAAAATCGGTTGCAAAACTTCAAGGCAGGAAGATAAAACAGAGGCGACAAAATATTCCAGCCAATGTTTAAGAACAGAAAGTCAGATATTCCCTTTTTTTTTTCCTTTCCCAACACTTCGTTGCTTGTAGTTCATAGTAAATTCACTTTTTATTTTATTTATTTTTATTTATTTATTTTTTTTTTTTTTTTGGCAGAAGCCGAAAATATATTCTGTTTGATGGAAATCTTTTTTTCCCTCTATTTTCATATTGGATGTGATATGAAATTTTGTGTTTACCTTTTCCCTCAACATCATCAAAAGTGAGAATCAATATTAGAAGCCAGGGAAATTTTTCGAATATCCTTTGCATTTATAAAGATTTTTGATATTTTTTTATTTATTTATTGTGGGTAACGCAAAAAAAAAAAAAAAAAAAAAAACACCCGTGTTTGCTTGAAAATGTATTAGAAAATGTATGTCAATAAGGTAATAACGTGACCGATATGAATGTAGCTTTGTATTTAATGGGAATATGAATCTTTTAAAAGTGTCATATTGATTTCACAATTATTATTAAAAAGGTATTTTTAAATTTTTAAAACCTAAATTAATAATTTAAAAACGGTGGAAATGGAATTAATGGAACATTTTTAAGCTACCGAGACTTATCTAAAATATTCTCAAATTCAGAAAATCCAAAAAATTTTCATAATTTTTTTGGGAGTGAAATGTATTTTAGTCTACATAACTTTACATTTTATAACATTATATAATTCTTATAGTTAATTGATAGTTTTTATTTCTGTAAATCAATCGAGGCTTGATTAAATATTCTCAGATTCAGAATGTCCAAAAAAATTCTCATAATTTTCTTGGATTACGGCTTTCCCTGATATTGGATTGACGAACCACATAAGAATTAATATATTTTTGATCACTTTACTCGAATTGGAGCTGAAAAAAAAAAAAATCAGGTTTGCATAACTTTACATTTTTTTGTGACATAAAAAAGTCTTTCCTTATTTTCTTTATGAATACCAATTTGACGAAACTAGCTACAACGTATATAGAGTAAATTCTGAAACATGGCAAGTTTCCTGTTTTTTTTACATTATTCTTTTTAAAATATTGTTGTTTTTCTATTTCTCTAAAGGAATTGAGGATTGATGTTAAAATTCGAACAACAACTTTGGTAGATTTCATGAAATTAATTACCCATCCTGCATTCTGCGAAGCATTTACCACCCTGGGGCAATGAAGTAGGGGGTTGGCATGTTCCAGATCTTCCTTTGTGCGATTTAGAACAAAAAGATGCGATGTGGAATCACAAAAAATGGAAAATCGGTTGCAAAACTTCAAGGCGGAAGATAAACAGAGCGACAAAAAGATTCCAGCCAATGCTTACGAACAGAAAGTCAGATATTCTCATTTTTTTTTCCCTTTCCCAACACTTCGCAATTTGTAGTTCATAGTAAATTTACTTTTTATTTTATTTATTTATTTATTTATTTTTTGGCTGAAGCCAAAAATATCTTGTTTGATGGAAATCTTTTTTTTCTCCTCTCTTTTTCATATTGATATGATTTTTGATGGCAAAAATCTCGTGTTTACCTTCTCTCAACATCATGAAAAGTGAGAATCATTATTAGAAGCCAGTGAAATTTTCGAATATCCTTTGCATTTAAAAAGATTCTTTAGGGATTTTTTATTTATTTATTTTGGGTAACACCAAAAAAATAGGAAAACGTACACCTGTGTTTCCTGGAATTTGAAAGTAGATGTAAAACGTATAATAACTTGAGCGATATGAATGTAGCTTTACATTTCATGCGACTATGAATCTTGTAAAAGTATCATGTTGATTTTACTGTTTTATCAAAAATTTATATTTAACTTTTTGAAAACTTAAATTAATAACTTAAAAGTGTAGACAAATGGAGTTAATGGAGCATTTTTAAGGTTCGGAGACTTATCTAAATCCTTCTCAAATTCAGGATGTCCAAATATATTCTCATAATTTTCCAGGATTATGAAATTTCTCCTGATATTTGATTGACCAAGAGAGAAAAAAATAAAATATTTTTGCTTACATTAACTCCTTCCGAATTCTTGCTGTAAAAGAAATTTAGATGTGCATAACTTTATATTTTGTGGCATAAAATAGTCTTTTTATAACTTATAAAATCTTTCCTTTTTGGTTGATGATTCAACAAAAAAGTAAAAGCAAATTTAAGAATAAGTTCTAAATTAAGTATATGCTTCTTTTTTTTTTACGTCAAGTCTTCAAAAAAATTAATGTATTTATTTTTGTAAAGCAAACGAGCTTTACCTAAAAGATTCTCAGATTCAGTATGCCAAAAATGAATCTCAGACTTTTCTTGGTTACTGATTTCCTTGAGATATTGGATTGAAAGACAGCGCAAAAGTTTATTTTTGATCTCTTTACTCGAACTCGAGCTGTAAAAATAATTTGAGGTGTACATAACTATTTTTTTTGTGACATAAAAAGTCTACCTTAAAGACTAAATAAATAAAAAAAAAAAATCCTGAAGAATCTTTTTAAATGCAAATGATATTTAAAAATTTTATTGTTTTCTAATAATGATTCTCACTTTTCATGACGTTGAGAGAAGGTGAACACAAATTTTTTTGCCATCAAATTCATATCCAGTATGAAAAAGAAAGGAGAAAAAAAGTTTTCCATCAAACAAAAATATATTTTCGGCTTCGGTCAAAAAAAAAAAATAAATAAATAAATAAAAAAATAAATAAATAAAATAAAAAGTAAATTTACTAAGAACTAAAAGCTGCGAAGTGTTGAGAAAGAAAAAAAATGAGAATATCTGACTTTCTATTCGTAAACATTGGCTGAAATCTTTTATCGCTCTGTTTATCTTCCGCCTTGAAAAGTTTTGCAACCGATTTTCCATTTTTGTGTTAACATCGCTTCTTTTTTGTTCCAAATTGCACAAAAGAAAATCTGGAACATGCCCGCTCACCCCTACTTCATTGCCCCAGGGTGGTAAATGTTTCGGAGAAAGGGGGGATGGAGCATGAATTTCATGGAATCTACATAAAGGTGTTTGTTCGAATATTGATACCAAGCATCAGTTGCTTTAGAGAAATGAAAAACAACAATATTCTTCTTGAAAGGATAATGTAGAAAAAAAAGGAAGCTTGCCATGTTTAGAATTTACTTTACTCGTTGTAACTATTTTTGGCAAATTGTTGTTCATAAAAAAAACTGAATCTGAGAATCTTTTAAATAAATATCGGAAGCTTAAAAATGTTGTATTAATTCCATTTGCCCCATTTCTAAATTATTAATTTAAGTTTTAAAAAATTTAAATATACATTTTTAATAATAACTATGAAATCAACATGACACTTTTATCAGATACATAGCAGCACTAATATAAAGCTACATTCATATCGCTTAAGTCATTGTCTCTTTCACATTCAATTTCTAATTCAAGCAAACACAGGTGAACGTTTTCCTATTTTTTTTTGCGTTACCTAAAATAAATAAATAAAAAAAAAAATCCTGAAGAATCTTTTTAAATTCAAAGGATATTCGAAAAATTTCACTGACTTCTCACTTTTCATGACGTTGAGAGTAGGTAAACACAAAATTTCTTACCGTCAAATTCATATCGAATATGGAAACCAGAGGAGAAAAAATAAATTTCTATTAAACAAAACATATTTTTGGCTTCTGTCAAAAAAAAAAAAAAAAAAAAATAAATAAATAAAATATAATAAAAAAAGAAAATTTACTATGAACTGCAAGCTGCGAAGTGTTGGGTAAAGGAAAAAATGAGAATATCTGACTGTCTATTCGTGAACATTGGCTGGAATCTTTTGTCGTTTTGTTTATCTTCCGCCTTGAAGTTTTGCAACCGATTTTCCATTTTTTCCATCCCTTCTTTTTTGTTCCAAATCGCACAAAGGAAGTTCTGGAGCATACCGCCTCTTCACTTCACTGCCCGAGGGTGGTAAATGTTTCGGAGAAAGCAGGGATGGGGCATGAATTTCATGGAATCTACGTAAAGATGTTTGTTTGAATATCAATATCAAGCTTCAGTTGCTTTTAGAGAAATAAAAAAGCAACAATGTTTTTGAAAGGATAATGTAGAAAAAAAGGAAGCTTGCCATGTTTCAGAATTTACTTCTTACTCGTTCTAACTATTTTTGGAAAATTGTTGTTCATAAAAACTTATTATAAGTTATACAAGAAAATTTTTGTGACAAAAATGTAAAGTTATGTATACCAAAATTTCTTTTTTCAGCTCGAATGCGGTGTAAAGTGATAAAAAACAATTTATTTTTTTATGTGGTTGATCAATCAATATCAGGGGGAGAATCCGTAATCCAAGAAAATTCTGAGAATCTTTTTTGACATTCTGAATCTCTGAGAATCTTTTTTTTTATCTTCTGAATTTGTGAATCTAAATTATTCTTCTTCTAAATCGTCAATTTAATTTCATCAAATCTTTAATTTTAATTAATTAAATTAAAGATTTTGAATTAATTAATTTATTTTATTTTTGAGTTATTAGTTTATGTTTTCAAAAATTGAAATATAAATTTTTATTAATAAGTATGAAATCAACACCCCACTTTTAAAAGATTCATAGCTGCATTAAACATAATGTTACATTTATTTCCCCCACGTTATTATATCTTTCGCATAATTTTCTAATTCAAACAAACACAGGTGTACGTTTTTCTATTATTTTAACGTTACCTAAAAAAAAATGAATAAAGAAGAAAATCCTGAAGATTTTTTTTAAATGCAAATGTTATTCGAAAAACTTCACTGGCTTCTAATAATGATTTTCCATTTTCATGACATTGAGAGAAGGTGAACAAAAAATTTCTTACCATCAAATTAATATCGAACATGAAAAAGAGAGGAGAAAAAAAAGAATTTCCATCAAACAAGATATATTTTTTTGGTTTCTGCCAAAAAAATAAAAAATAAATAAATAAATAAAATAAAAAAATTAAATTTACTATGAACTACAAGCTGCGAAGTGTTGAGAAAGGTAAAAAAAAAATTAGAATATCTGACTTTCTATTCGTAAACATTGGTGGAATCTTTTTTGTCGCTCTGTTTATCTTCCGCCTTGAAGTTTTGCAACAGATTTTCCATTTTTTTTGTGTTAACATCGTTTCTTTTTTTTCCAAATCGAACAAAGGAAGTTTTGGAGCATGCCGCCTCTCCCGTCACTCCTATCGCCCCAGGGTGGTCGGAGAAATCAGGGATGAGGCATGAATTTATTGGAATCTACGTAAAGGTGTTTGTTCGAATATTAACATCAAGCCTCGGTTGCTTTAGAGAAATAAAAAAGCAACACTATTCTTGAAAGGATAATGTGGAAAAAGGAAGCTTGTCATGTTTCAGAATTTACTCCATACTCGTAGTAACTATTTTTATCAGATTGTTATTCATAACGAAAATATATTATAAGTTATTAAAGACTTTAGTTATGTCACAAAAATGTAAAGTTATGTACACCTAAATTTCCTTTTTTCAGCTCATTTATTCGGATTAAAATGATAAAATATTTAATTTTTACTCTGTCAATCTATCCTATATCAGGAAAAATTTCAAAATCCCAGAAAATTTTGGGAATGTTTTAGTACATTCTGAATCTGAGAATGTTTTAGCTAATTCTCAGAAATCTAAAAATGTTCCATTTGCTCCATTTTGAATTTACTAATTTAGGTTTTCACAAATTTAAATTCAAATTTATTAGTAAGAACTATGAAATCAATATCACGTTTTTGTAAGATTCATAGTCGAATTAAATGTAAAACTACATTTATATCGCCCTCGTTATTAACTTTTTCACATCAATTTTCAAATTCAGCCAAACACAGGTGTACGTTTTCCTATTTTTTGCATTGGCAATTTTCTTTTTTAACCCTCAAAATAAATTTAAAAAAATTTTTTATTTCATTTAATTAAATATGTTCCAATAATTCCATTTTTAAGTTAATAATTAAGAGTTTCACAGATTTCAATACAAATTTTTAATAATAACAATGAAATCAACGTGACAATTTCACAAGTTTCATATTCGCATTAAATATAAAGCTGCATTGATAGAGCTCAAGTTCTTATCGCTTTCCCATCTCCGTTCCATTCAAGTAAACACAGGTGCATTTTTCCGGTTTTTTGCGCTACCCAAAATTAATAAAAAAAAATCCTGAAGAATCTTTTAAATGCAAAGGAAATTCAAAAATTTCACTGGCTTCTAATAATGATTCTCGTTTTTCATGGCGTTGAGAGAATGTAAACACAAAATTTGTTGCCATCAAATTCATATCCAATTTGAAAAAGAGAAGAGAAAGAAAATAAATAAATAAAATAAAAGTAAATTTACTAAGAAGCTGCGAAGTGTTGAGAAAGGTAAAAAAAATGAGAATATCTGACTTTCTATTCGTAAACACTGGCTGGAATCATTTGTCGCTCTGTTTATCTTCCGCCTTTGAAGTTTTTGCAACCGATTTTCCTTTTTGTGTTAACATCGCTTCTTTTTTGTTGCAAATCGCACAAAGGAACATCTGGAACATGCTCCCTTACCCTCCCCTCAGTGCCCGAGGGTGGTAAATGCTTCGGAGAAAGGGGGGATAGGGCATGAATTTCATGGAATCTACGTAAAGGTGTTTGTTCGATTATTAATATCAAGGCTCAGTAGCTTTAGAGAAATAAAAAAGCCACAATATTCTTGAAAGGATAATGTGGCAAAAAAGGAAGCTTGCCATGTTTCAGAATTTACTCCATACTCGTTGTGGCTATTTTTTCGTCATATTGTTATTCCTAAAAGAAATATATTATAAGTTATAAAAGACTTTCTTTACATCATACCAATTTTAAAATTATGTGCACCGATCTTTCCTTTCACATCTTGAATTCGTGATTGTAAATTTACATTTGAATTTGAAATGATCAAAATATATTATGTTTTTATGGTCGATCAATCCAACATCAGGGAACATACGTATTCCAAGAAAATTCTGAAAATTTTTTTGACTTTCTGAATGTGAGATTTTTTTTTTTGACATTCTGTATTTGAGAATCTAAAATAATAATCTTCTAAATCTTTCAAATGTAATTTCACCAAAATGTTAATTTAAATTAGTTACAAAGGTTCCAATAATTCCATTTTTGAGTTATTAATTTAGTTTTTCGAAAATTTATATATAAATTTGTAATAATAACTATCAAATCTACATCACACTTTTTGCACTTTTTACAGTTGCATTAAATGTATAGTTTTATTTTTATATTCACGTCATTATTTTTTTTTCACATCTTTTTTCCATTCAAGTAAACACAGGTGTACGTTTTTCCTGTTTTTCACGCTACCTAAAATAAATAGATAAAAATTCCTTAAGAACCTTTTAAATGCAAAGGATATTCGAAAATTCACTGGCTTCTAATAATGATTCACTTTTCATGACGTTGAGGGAGAGTAAACACAAAATTTATATCCAATATGAAAAAAATAGAGGAGAAAAAAAGATTTCCATCAAACAAGATATATTTTTGGCTTCTGCCAAAAAAATAAATAAATAAATAAATAAAATAAGTAAAATAAAAAGTGAATTTACTATGAACTACAAGCTGCGAAGTGTTGGGAAAGGAAAAAAAAAATTAGAATATCTGACTTTCTGTTCTTAAACATTGGGTGGAATCTTTTGTCGCTCTGTTTATTTTCCGCCTTGAAGTTTTGCAAACGATTTTCCATTTTTGTGTTAACATCCTTTCTTTTTTGTTCCAAATCGCACAAAAGAAAGTTCTGGAGCATACTCCCCTCCTCACTTCACTGCCCGAGGGTGTAAATGTTTCAGAGAAAGGGGGAGGGGCATGAATATCATGGAATCTAAGTAAAAGTGTTTGTTCCAATATTAATATGAAGCCTCTGTAGTTTACAAGAAATAAAATAGAAACATTATTCTTAAAAAGGATAATGTGGAAAAAAAAAGCTTGCCATGTTTCAGAATTTACTCCATACTCGTTGTAGATATTTTCATCAAATTTTTATTCATAAAGAAAATATATTACAAGTTATAAAAGACTATTTTATGTCATAAAAATGCAAAAATATGTACAAATAAATTTCATTTTAACATCTCGAATTCGAGTAAAGTGATTACAAATATTTTATTTCTTACGTGGTTTATCAATCCAATATCAGGGGAAAATCGGTAATCCAAGAAAATTCTGAGAATCTTCATTGGCTTTCTGAATCTTAGATTCTTTTTAGACAGTCTGAATTTTTAGAATCTAAATGAATAATTTTCTAAATTTTCAAATGTCATTTTATCCAATCTTTAAATTTAATTAATCAAAAATGTTCTATTAATTCCATTTGTTCCATTTTTAAGTTAATAATTTAACTTTTCAAAGGTTTAAATACAAATTTGTAATAATAACTACGAAAACAACATCACACTTTTGCAAGATACATTGTTGCATTAAATGTAAAGTTTCATTTATGTAGTCACGTTATTATCTCTTTCACATCGACTCCTGTACGTTTTCCTGTTTTTTTGCGCTACCTAAAATTAATAAAAAAAAAAATCCTGAATAATCTTTTTAAATGCAAAGGATACTCGAAAAATTTCACTGGCTTCTAATAATGATTCTCGTTTTTCATGACGTTGAGAGATGGTAAACACGAAATTTCTTGACATCCAATATGAAAAAAGAGGAGAAAAAAAAAAAGATTTCCATCAAACAGGATATATTTTTGGCTTCTGCCAAAAAAAAAAAAAAATAAAATAAAAAGTAAATTTACTATGAACTACAAGCTGCGAAGTGTTGGGAAAGGGAAAAAATGAGAATATATGACTTTCTATTCGTAAACATTGGGTGGAATCTTTGTCGCTATGTTTATCTTCCGCCTTGAAGTTTTGGAACCGATTTTCCATTTTTCTGTTAACATCGCTTCTTTATTGTTCCAAATCGCACAGAGGAAGATCTGCAGCTTCCCCCTCCCCTCCCCCTACTTCATTGCCCCAGGGTGGTAAATGTTTTGGAGAAAGGGGGATGGAGCATGAATTGCATGGAATCTACGTAATGGTGTTTGTTCGAATATTAATATCAAGCAGTCAGTAGATTTAGAGAAATAAAAAGTAACACTATTCTTGAAAGGATAATGTGGAAAAAAAAAAAAGAATCTTGCCATATTTTTTAGAATTTGCTCCATGCTCGTTTTGGCTATTTTCGTCAAATTGTTATTCATAAAGAAAATATATTATAAGTTATAAAAGACTTTTTATATCACAAATATTTTAAATTATGTACACCTAAATTTCCTTTACATCTTGAATTCAGAATCAAAAATATTTTTAAAGTGATCAAAAATATTTAAATTTTTTATGTGGTCAGTCAATGGAATATCAGGAGAAATCCACAATCCAAGAAAATTCTGAGAAACTTTTTTCGGGCATTCTGAATTTGAGAATCTTTTGGATAAATTTCGTTTGCTTTACAAAAATAAAAAATCATTACTTTTTTGAAGACATGATGTAAATATATATATTCTACTGTGCCCAAAAAGTAAGATCAATTATTTTTTTCAAAATTCTTTATTTATTCTTCCAACAATTTATTTCATGGCCTTCAAAGTAATCCCCTCCGGACATAATGCACTTATGCCAACTTTTTTTCCAATCCTCAATGCATATTAAAAAGTCATCATCAGGGGATGACCTTTAAAGCATGCGGCGATTCATGTTGAATCTTTTCAATAGACTCAAAAGGTGTCCACAGAATGGTAATTTGAGTTTAGCGAATAGCAAGAAGTCGCACGGGGGAATACGGTGTTTGTTGAACGATATGGGTTTCCTTTTTGATGAAAAGTCACGTAGAATCAAAGCAGTGCGAGCTGACGCATTCAGTGTTATCGGTACCAATCGAGATTGACGCTTTTGTGGTTCAAAATGGAGTTGGCCGATCCTTTTGAAATTCCAACATCATCAGCAAGGTTTCTATTTGTAAATCGACGGTTTGCAAGCCCCAAATCTTTAATTTTTTGGATGTGAGCTTCGACGGTTGAGGTTGATGGTCGACAGAGGGCTCTTCGTCTTCAATGTGTTCTCTGCCTTCTATGAACTGTTTATATAACTTGTCAACATTTCTTTTTCATATAACAATGCTCACCGAATGTCTTTTTTAACATTCTGACGTTTTCCAAAATTTCTGTACGTTTCCGAAACAAAATTTAACGCAAGTTCTTTGTTCAATTCTTAGTTAATTCTGACATTTAAAGAATCGCCGGAATCAGTTTTAGCGTCTTACAAGGCCAAGCCTAACTCAAACACTAATAAATATTTTTAAGTTAAATTTCACACAGATGTCAAGGACAGTACCAACAAACTAAAAAAAGAAAAACTAATTGAAATTTCATAAGTCCCGAGAATTTTATAATTGAAACTCGGTCTTATTTTTTGGACACAGTGGTATATTATTGTAGATATACCACATTAAATTATTGTAGGGAAAAACACCCGAGAAAAACCGAGATTTTCATTATTAGCATTTAACATTTTATTCTTTCCGATTAGAAGTAATTAAATATTTATAAAATAAAATAAAGCACTCATAAAATCTTTCACGTCTTAAAATACAGCCAAATGTTTTTTTCCTTTTTTTTTTTTTTTATTTTTTTACTTTATTTATTATTTTTTTTGTAGATATACCATATTAAAATTATTGTAATAATATACCACTTACATACCAATTATTATTGTAAGAATACACAACTTAAATTAATGTATTACTTTTTAAATTATTGTCGATATACTATTTTAAACTGTAGGGGAAAAAAACCCACTAGAAAACCGAAATTTTCATTACTTGTATTTAGTGCTTTATACTTTTTGATATGAAGTAATTAATTAACTGAGAGGAAAAAAACACTTATAAAATCACTCATGCCTTATAGTACAACAAAACGATTTTTGTAGATATACCACATTAAAATATTGTAATAATATACCGCTTATATAACAATTATTATTATAGAAATATACTATTTATATACCAATTATTATTGTAGGAATATCACTTTTAAATTATTGTAGGAAAAAAAAATCATGCATAACTGAAATTTTAATTTTTAGTATTTCATGCTTGATTCCTTCCGATCAGAAGAAATTAAATAAATATAAAAATAAAAAAACACTCATAAAATCACTCATTTCTTAAAATACAACCAAAAAGTTTTTTTTGGCAGATATACCACATTGCAATAACATACCACTTACATATCAATTATTATTGTAGGAATGCACCAAATATATAAAAGAAGAAACCTTCATAAAATCATTATAATTATGCCAAAATAAATTTTAATCTTTGTCATTCTACCTGATAATCTTTTAACTGATTACAAAAGATTAATTAAACGGAACTAATTATGGGTGTATAAAATATTATTGACTGCAATGAATTTATTTATAGTAAATTAAATATTTATTAACATTAATAATCAAAGCATACATAATCTCAATAATAATCAATCAATCATCTCATATAATATAAATTTTAAAATTAAATTCAATTGATTTTTTAATAAATTCTATTTAAAATCTATGTTTTTTTAAAGTGCTAAGTATCAAAATGGTTAAAAGCAGTATATAAAAAATTGGTAAAAATAAATAAGAAAATAAAAATATATGTGGAAAAAAATGAAAAAAAGGAATGCATTAGAGATATTCTCATGAACTGAAATAAAAAACGTTTCATTCAGTAATAAAATAGTTAGCAATATAAAATATTTATATTTATATCGTTTTAACCAAATGTAGAAACGAAACTAAAAAGAAATTTTTCTAAAAAAAAAAAAAAAAAAGAAGAAATTTAATACATAGGGAATATAAAATGTACGTAAATGGTTACAGTTTCTTTCTGTTTAGTAACTAGAAAATTTTGTGACAAAAGGAGAAATGTGATTAGATGATACTTTTCTTTATATATTGCAAATTTGTAAATTTCCAAAATTGCTTATTCAATCCAATATTTGAAAATTGAATAAAAGAAAATTGTTATCGTAATGGTGATGGAAATTATATATTTTTTGATTAAAATAGTACTAAAGAAATTTATAGAGATTTCTTGAAAAATGTTCCCTCCAAACTATCATGTCTAACAAGGGATTAAATAAATATATATTTGGAAATCTAAAACAAAACAAAATGTGAATTTGAAAGAATTTCTTTTAATAATATTAACTAATATTTTTTAAGAATTTTTTTCTGAATTACTTGCATTTATTTAAATTGAAAGAGCACTGAATTTATAAACACAAAAAACAATACATTAGTTTTTTACATACTTAGAAATATAGGACATTTTAAATATTTTTTAATATAATCCATTTGTCAAATGGCAAACACAGACGTCTTTGAGGCAAGTGCTTTATATGATTTACGTAAATCACTTTTTATTTACACTTTGCACCCAATTGCAAATATTTAACTTAAAGAAGTTAATTTTAAAAAACACAGAAAGCCAGTAATTTTGCCCCCGCGATCTTGAAATATAAGAACCTTCTTTTAAATATTATAAGTAAAGTGGATTCATTTGCCAGAACCACTAAAAAAACCAAAATGGCACATACCGGGATACTCGAAGCCAAAACATTATGACCATCCCAGATTTTGCAATGAACTCGCCTGGAGGACGTGGAAGGCACGTGATATAAATAATATATTTAACTGCTGCTTGTCATATTTAATAAATGGCCAACTTTTATTGAATGGTCATAATTTTTGCGTTTATATTTATTTAAATAGAATACCTGCTTTTAATTTAATTTAAACGTTAATTGCAATTATTTAATTAAAGAATGTTAAATTTAAAAACACAGAAAGCCAATACATTAATTTTTCTTTACTTCGAAATATAGGACACTTTAAATATTATAAATAACATTTATTCATTTGTGAAATGTAATAAATTAAACAAAAATGTAATTATATTGCGTTTAATATGTATTTAAATAGAATGTCTGCTTTTATTAAAACCATTAATTACATAGACATAAATAAAATGAAAGCATATTTAATTGCTTCCCTTGCTTGTGCTCTACGTGCAGCTGCAGTGCAAGAAGGCTGAGGTTCAAATCTACTTTTCAGCAATATTGCAGTCACTTTTTCAGGAACGAGTAGACTCCATGTGATTGTGATAATGGGCTTCAGCGTTTTACATCGCGGTGACAATTTTCCCATATGGAGAAAGCGATGCGGGGCAGTTAACCCAAAATATTCTCTAGGCTGGCACTATACTCCTTTCCAATACCCGTCGATAAACATAAAGGTAACATGAGGTCCACTGACGTTATAATAAAACGAAACAAAGTTAAAAACTTTTTCTCATATAAATAATCAAAACAGAACTATTAATAACAAAACTTATTAAATGTAATGCTAAGAGTTTAAACATTTCAGTAGATTTTCAAAATTGCAAATCTAAGTTATTTTTTGAAAATATTTTTAAATAATGTTTAAAAAATTTGTGTTTGAAGTACATATATACCAAAAAAAAAAAAAACAAACTTAACATTTTAAATTTAGTGAATCTAAAATTTGCAAGAGCAACTTAACAAGCTTCATGTAAAGGAATGTATTACGGCATAGTAAGAAATATAATCATTAAAATATTAGGAAGGATGGACCTAGTGATGAAGTGCGCAGCTGTGGGCGGGTGGACTCAGGCTCGAATCCGCTGACAGAGTGTCTTGCATGTTCAGAAGCAAGGCGAATCGATGACAATCACGGCAATGAATGCAAAGTGCCTCGGATCGATAGGCAAGCTGCGTGGGAGAGTTATAACCAGTTTCTCTCATACAACATGCAAATGTGGAGAAACCTGTCTCCCAAATTTAATATAATTTCATAAAATATAATATATTATGTAATAATATAATATATTAATATATATTTCATAAAATTTCAACTTTTCATAAGTATTTTTTCAACTCTAAAAAACTTTCAATACGCGAATCATCTCTGTTTCTATTTTCATTATGTTTTAAACCTTTTAACATATTGAATAATTTTAAATCATAATAATTAAAAAATTAATAATAAATAATAAATAACGTTTTTTAATAATAAAATAATTAATGACAATAATTTTAATAATAATAATTTTATATGTATCTTGCATATATATATATATATATCTATGTATCCCCAAATAATTTATGTATCTTGAGTTATATATATTCAAAATTCCGTGTTTTTAAAATATTATAGCATATTCTGAACCATGAAAACTTATTTTATGTTCAACAATACATTAGCAGTGGCAACCAACCCCCATTCTATCAACTAGAAATCGAAACGGACTCCTCAATACATACCGCGGCTTGCTCAAAAGATATCCTTGAAATATCAACTCACCTGTCCTTTTCGAAATTCGAGAGGAGCTGGAAATGAGAAGAGACCTCCCCATCCCCATCCTTCAGCCCTAATAGGAAAAGACGACCGGCTGGATGTTATCCGGATACTATCCGGCCCCCTCACGTCAAGTGGGCAGTGACAGCTGTCTGGAATTAGACATCCCGCTGTTCGGATTCCACAATCTCGTAGAAAATGATTGTATGGCTCGAGGAGAATGTCTTTCGTCTGCGGAGGGTCGTTTTTTATCGTTTGGTGCTTGTTTATCCACCACCCCCGCTGATAAGTTAGTAAATAGATTATGATGGTATTTTAGGGCCCCTTGAAGGAGGGTAAGTTAGTGTTTTGGGCTGCATTTATTGCAAAGAAATATTATGGTACCAAAAACATACTTGGTTACCATTTTTAGATTAAACTCACAGGCACATGTATACGATTGATTTAGATTTATATATGATTTATACGGTTGATTTAGATTTACATACGATGCATACGATTGATTTATATTGATATACGATGCCTAAGATTGATTTAAATTTATATATGATGCTTACGATTGATTTAGATTTATATATGGTGTCCACGATTGATTTAGATACATTTGCATCATTTTCATACATTTTGCATCATTAATTACATTGGCTTTCAAACATTAAGGAAAAGTTGAAAAAAATAATAATTGAGCAGAATTGTCAACTTCTTTTCAATAAAATCTAATGGAAAAAATGAACAGTTATTTAAAAATATACAGATTGAAAAGAGTTAATTTTTCGTCTTGAAAATACAAATAATAAAAACATATAGAAATTATCAATGTCCTAGAATATATTGGATCTCCCAAGATTGACCCAAGTGATGCTCCCATCTTATAATTATCAACAATAACTATTTTAAATATACAATAAAAATTAACAATAAAATTAATAAAAAAACAAAATATTAACAATAAATTTTCAAATCTAAATAAAAAAAAAAAAACCGCTAAATATGCGGTGCATCTTTTTTATCCTCATTATGGTTCAGAATATTTTAACGTAATTATTTTGTGTGCATCTTGATTTATGTTCATTCATAATTAGGTGACTTTTTTAAAATTATAATGCATTTCCAGATATGAAAACTTATTTTACGGCCAACAATCCTTAGCAGCGGCAACCACTCCCCATCAAGTTTATCAGAAAGCACCTATCAACTCGCAAATCGAAATGGACTCCTCAATACATACCGCGGCCTCGCTCAAAAGATATCCTTGAAATATCAACTCACCTGTCCTTTTTCGAAATTTCGAGAGGAGCTTTCCGAAATGAGAAGAGACGTCCCCCACCCCATCATTCAGCCCTAATAGGAAAAGACGACCGGCTAGATGTTATCCGGATACTATCCGGCTCCCTCACGTCAAGTGGGTAGTGACAGCTGTCCGGAATTAGACGTCCTGCTAGTTCTGATTCCACAATCTCGTAGAAAATGATAGTTGGCTCGAGGAAAATATGGATGCTCGTTTTTCATCGTTTGGTTCTTGTTTATCTACCACCCCCGCATATAGGTTTGTAAATAGATTATGATGCTATCTTAGTGCCCATGATAACGATAAGTTAGTGTTTTGGCTGCATTTATTGTAAAGAAATATTTTGGTGCAAAAACATACTTTTTTACATCTTTTAGATTAAACTCACAAGCACATGATTGATTTAGATTTATATACAATGAGTATGATTGATTTAGATTTATATACAATGAGTATGATTGATTTAGAATTATATACAATGAGTATGATTGATTTAGATTTATATACAATGAGTATGATTGATTTAGATTTATATACAATGAGATGATTGATTTAGATTTATATACGATGCATACTATTGATTTAGATTTATATGAGTATGGTTGACATTTATATACGATGTATAAGATTGTTTTAGATTTATTTATGATGCATACGATTGATTTAGATTTATAGACGATACATACGATTTATTTGGAATTATATACGATGCATACGATTTATTTGGAATTATATACGATGCATACGATTGATTTGGTTATATATATATATATGATGCATACGATTGATTTAGATTTTTATACGATGCGTACGATTGATTTAGATTTATCTACGATGCGTACGATTGATTTAGATTTTTATACAATGCAAAGGATTGATTTAGATTTATCTTTATATACGATTGATTTATACTATATAATTTAGATTTATATACGATTGATTTAAGAATGATTTAGATTTATATACGATGTATACGATTTATATACATTTATATTTATATATTGATTTATATTTATATACGATTCATTTATATTTATATATTGATTTAGATTGATATATTGATTTAGATTTATATACGATTGATTTAGATTTATATATTGATTTAAACTTATATACGATTGATTTAGATTGATATATTGATTTAGATTTATATACGACGCGTACGATTGATTTAGATTTATATATGATGCATGCGATTGATTTAGATTTATATATTGATTTAGATTTATATACGATGCATGCGGATGATTTTCATTTATATTTCGGCATACATTTTTCATTATTAAATACATTGGCTTCCAATCATTAAAATAAAGAAAAATTCGATTGAGCATAAATGTTAATTTCTACTCTCTCGAATGAAATAAATAAAAAAAAAAAATCAAACACTGCTTTAAAAATTAGGCAAGGAAAAAAATGGGCTTATTTTCTGTCTTGACAATACACACAATCAAAACATACAAAAATATGAATGTGTGAAAAGTTTAAATATAAATTGTGATTAGCCCTATCTAATATAAAAGTAAGATGTCGATGATTCAATGTGAGATCTTCATCTCACTTCTATCTTTACCAATGTTAGTATTTCGATGTAAATTCTACACGCTAACACTAAGATATTAGAAATATATTACTAACATTTTAGCTGGTCGTGCGCAAGATCAAATTTATGAAACATAATGTACCTCCAGGGAATTTCAAAATGGTGCGGTATTATTTATACGCATATGCAGCCATTGAATATATTTGATCTCCTAAGGATGACCCAAAAAAAGTCCCATCTCATGATGATAAAAAAACTGTTTTCAATAAACAATACAATTTATAAAATACAAAATATTAACAATAAAATTTTCAATAAACAATAAAATTTATTAAAAAAAGTATTGAAAATAAAATTTATAAAATATAATAACAGTAAAATTTATAAAAACAAAAATATTAACAAAAAATTATTAAAAAAAAAAAAAAATATTTACAATAAAAATTATAAAAAAAGAAGATATTAATGATAAAATTTATAAAAACGAAAATATGAACAATTTATAAAAAACGAAAAATATTAATGATAAAAAAACGAAAATATGAATATTTAAAAAACGAAAATATGAATAATTTATTAAAAACGAAAATATTAACAATAAAATTTATAAAAAAAGAAAACTATTAGCAATAAAAATTATAAAAAAACAACAATATTCACAATAACATTGTCAGATCTAAACAAAAAACATCCAATACGCGGTGCAAATTTTTTTATACTTCCTTATGCTTAAACTATCAATGTTTTTTCGGTATCTTGATTAATATATTTAAAATTAGGTGATTTAAAAAAATATATAATATATTCCCAGCTATGAAAACTATTTCATGGCCAACAATACATTAGCAGTGGCAACCACCCCATCAAGTTTATCAGAAAGGCATCTATTAAATCTCAAATCGAAACGGACTCCTCAATACATACCGCAGCTCACTCAAAAGGTATCCTTGAAATATCAACTCAGCTGTCCTTTGCGAAATTTCGAGAGGAACTTTCGGAAATGAGAAGAGACCTCCCCCACCCCATCCTTCGGCCCTAAAAGGAAAAGACGACCGGCTGGATGTTATCCGGATACTATCCGGCCCCCTCACGTCAAGTGGGCAGTGACAGCTGTCCGGAATTAGACATCCTGCTAGTTCTGATTCCACAATCTCGTAGAAAATGATTGTGTGGCTAGAGGAGAATGCCTTTCGTCTAGGGATGCTCGTTTTTTATCGTTTGGTTCTTACTTATCTGCCACCCCGCAGATGGGTTTGTAAATAGATTATGATATCCTTGAAGGAGGCTAAGTTAGTGTTTTTGGCTGTATTTATTGAAAAGAAATATTTTAGTACAGAAAAACATACTTTTTAACAAGTTTTAGTTTAAACTCGCAAGAACATGCATATGATAGATTTATATTTACTTCTGCATTTATATTTTGGCATATATTTTGTATCATTAAATATATTAGTTTCCAACATTAAGGAAAAAAATTAAAAAAAATTCCATCAAGTAGTAAGAGGATAGAGTAATAATAAGTAAGATAATTGCAAGTATAATACATAAAAATATATATATCATCTTAAATCTTAAAACATCCTACTTGTGTGCAAGTACATCTTACTTATATACTCTTAATGCAATATACACTGAAGTGACAAAAGTCATGGGATAGCAATATGCAAATTTTCAGATGGCAGTAGCCTCGCGTAGAACAGGTATAAATGCGCAGTGCTTTCGCAGACCTTTCATTTCTGTTCAAGTATTCATGTGAAGATTTTGACGTGATGATGACCGCACGACGGGAATTAACAATCAAACGCGGAATGTTAGTGGAGCTAGACGCTTGGGTCATGCCATTTAGGAAATCGTTAAATTCAACATTCATCCACTGTGCCAAGAGTAAGAGTTTACAAATTTCAGCAAGATGGACAGCGCAGTGGTTTCCCACTTAACGACCGAGACCGGCGACGTCTTCAAGAGTCGTAAATTGCTAACAGATCAAGCAACACTGCGTCAAATAACTTGAAATCATGTTCTTATTTGTCTGTTCTGAGAAATGTGGCTTTCTTGGGCTATTCCAGCAGAAGACCGAGATGCCTTTAAGATGAACGACATCGCTTGCAGCGACTCTCGTGGGCACGTGATCATATCGGTTGGTCCCACTGAATGGAAAACCGTGAGCCTGGTCCGAAGAGTCACGATTTCAGTTGGTAAGAGCTGATGGTAGGGTTCGAGTGTAACGCAGACCCCACGAAGCCATGGACCCAAACTGTCAGCAAGGCACTATTCAAGCTGGTGGTGGCTCCGTTATGGTGTGAGCTGTTTTTTCATGTCATGGACTTGGTCCTCTGGTGCGACTGGATTAACATTGACTGAAATGCTTATGTTCAGCTACTGGAGATCACTTGCAGCCATTCATGGACTTCATGCCCAAACAACGATGGGTTTATAATGACAATGCGCCATGTCACCGGGCCACAACTGCTCGCGATTGGTTTGAAGAACATTCTGGACAATTCCAACGAATGATCTACACCTAGATCGCACGACATGAATCCCATCGAGTATTTATGGGACATCATCGAGAGGTCTGTTCGTGCCCAAAATCCGGCACCATCAACGCTTTCACAATTATGGACGTTTATCGAGACAGCATGGCTCAATATTCCTGCAGAAGACTTCCAACGTTTTGTTGAGTCCATGCCACGTCGAGTTGCCACTTCATATACCGGGCGAAAGGGGAGGGCTCACGATATTAAGAGGTATCCCATGACTTTTGTCACTAGTGTATAAGAGTATACAAGTAAATGAAATTGAAAATGAATTCATGAAATGAGGATTCTATTAAGTAGAAATGTTAATATTTACTCAATATAATCAAATGCAAAAAAAAAAAAATCAAACAATGTGTGATATCGATGTGTGATAAGCTGAAATATAACGTGATCATCCCTAACTAATTTACAAGCAAGATGACGTTTCAACGCATCATCTTCATTTTACATATCATCATCTTACATCGTACTTGTATGTTCTTATTTATTGTACTAAAAGTACACAAGTAAGATGTAAGATGATGATATACAAGATGAAAGATACTTTATACACTGTACTAAGAGTATACAGGTATGATGTTTTAAAATGTAAGATGATATACTTTTACGTATTATATTTCTATTATCTTACTTCTTATTACACTTATCATATTTTCTGTATATACGTCCATTATAGCTCAAAATTACAGTGTCTATAATCAGAGATGGGAACACAATCCGTTGTTGTGTCAAAGCTGTTAGAAACCCTCAAAGATTTTAGCTGAGAGGTAAGTGCAGAAAACTAGAGCCTCCCAAACATGCTCAATTATGTCTTACTAGATTATCCCAAATATATTAAAGTCTGGAGAATATGAGCGCCAATTCATATACACAATGGACTCCTCATGCATATATATTTCTAAATCAACCGAGTACTGTGTGGTACAACATTTTCATTAGATTTAAGTGTCAGACTTACATCTGCATGAGGTCGAACAATTAGATCTTTATATTAGACAGACAAGTGACAGTAACGGACAGTTGTTAGATCTTAAGAATTAGATCTAACAATTAGATCTTAACAATTAGATCTTAACAATTAGATCTTATCAATTAGAACAATTAGATCTAACAATTAGTTCTTAACAATTAGATCTTTATATTAGACAGACAAGTGACAGTAACAGACAGTTGTTAGATCTTAAGAATTAGATCTAACAATTAGATCTTTAATTAGATCTTATCAATTAAATCTTAACAATTAGATCTAACAATTAGATTCTTAACAATTAGATCTTTTATATTAGACAGACAAGTGACAGTAACAGACAGTTGTTAGATCTTAAGAATTAGATCTAACAATTAGATCTTAACAATTGATCTTTATATTAGCTTAACAATTAGATCTTTAACAATTAGATCTTAACAATTAGATATTTATATTAGACAGACAAGTTAGACAGTAACAGACAGTTAGATGTAAGAATTAGATCTAACAATTAGATCTAACAATTAGAACTTATCAATTAGCTTAACAATTAGATCTTTATATTAGATTAACAATTAGATATTTATATTAGACAGACAAGTGACAGTAACAGACAGTTGTTAGATCTTAAGAATTAGATCTAACAATTAGATCTTAACAATTAGATCTTATCAATTAGATCTTAACAATTAGATCTAACAATTAGATCTTTATATTAGACTAACAATTAGATTTTTATGTTAGACTAACAAGTAGATCTTAACAATTAGATCTAACAATTAGATCGCAACAATTAGATCTAACAATTAGATCTTTATATTAGATTAACAATTAGATCTTTATATTAGATTAACAATTAGATCTTTATATTAGACTAGCAATTTGATTTTTATATATTAGACTAACAAGTAGATCTTAACAATTAGATTTAACAATTAGATCTTTAAAATTAGATTAACAATTAGATCTTATATTATACTAATAATTAAATGTCATCTTTTATACATTTCAGCAGTAATAGTATATAATGAGATGATTGGACCTTCAGCCAGGCTATTAAAAGATTTATTTATCCACTCATATAACTGAATTCGATATTTTTTTCTTTCATGAATAAAACTGGGACAGTTCCTGGTTCCCTGCATTGCCAAATGATATATATAATTCCTTTAAAATTTGTAAAACATGAATAATAACTTTATTTGTGAATTAAATGTAAACAAAAAAATATTTAGAAACATTAAGTTTAATTTAAAAATTAAGTATTTGTTTTGAAATTGATATCGAAAGAACAATTTTTCTCTTTTGTCAATACTATGGATAATAGCCAATGGAACGTCAAACAGTCATCGCTTATGTTAAACTACATATATCGTTTATATATAAACATATCTACATATATCATATACATTGAAGTACAGTCATCGTATATGTTAAATTACATCTGATATGCAGGAAAAAATACTTCTAAATTGTTAAAATGATTTTCATTCAATATTATAGTTTTTATAAAAATCGAAATTACCTATTTAGCATGTGATACATACAACATTTAAATAAATAAAAAGAATGTTTAATTGCGTCTTAAATTTAAAGGAATAAAATAAAGCAGATTTTAAAAGGAAATTTAAGAAATTTTATTAAAAAAAGAATACTTGGAACTACAATATTTGAAAAGGATGTTATAAAAATAAGCACCTTTTCCAATGACAACAAGCAATTACAATACAAGTGACTCCATTTTTTAACAAATTAAAAATACAATGATAATGACCTGGAAAAAATAATCTATCATTGCATATTCAAATATAACTTTCAAATTATCTTTTCCAAATTATCTGTGTTTGCATTTGAATCTTTCTGAAGCTTCTGTTATGGAAACGATTTTAAGAATCGATTCAAATCAATTACGGACTCCGGTGCACCTCTTAAGAGGTTCAGTCTGTGAAAAGAATTCCTCTCTCAGAAAGTAGTGCAGGGGCTGTAATTAGCGTAGCGCCCAAGAACTGTATGACGCAGGCAACAATATATTGAAATGAATTACTCGCGATTATTGAAATCAACTTCTACGTATCTCTGAAAACATTAAGGTCCGTTTTTTTGCAATTTTCTAAACAACAGATTTACCGTAGTCTTAATTAACCAATGTTTTCTAACTCAATATGTGTCAAAAAAAACCAAACCAATCCCATACAAAGGAAAGCATTTACTTTCCTATAATTTTTATATTCTTATGAAGCTTTTATTAGCTTTACTGAACTTCCTATATCTGCCTTTCAAAAAAAAAAAAAAACCTCAGAATGATTCTGTGAAATATTAATTTTATTTGTAAGACTTACAAGAATAAACCGCATAAAATATTTTAATACATTACTTGTGACGATATAAAAAAAAAGGCAAAAATTAATAATAAAAATTTTCAGGCAAAAATTACAGCGAGCCCATTACGATTTACATTTGAAAATACAATGAAAAGGAACTGAAAAATGAATCTTCATTGAACATTCAAATTTCAACAAGTAAATTAAATCAAATGTTTTAATTTTTATTTTCTTACCAAATACTAAATTCTGGGGTCGCACAATGTGAGATATTCAGAAACCTGATTTCCTGTCAACTTAAGCTTCTGATTGACTAACGTTCTGTAACGTGCGATTTTAATATATGATGAGAATCCGTCATTAATCGTCAACTTCTGTAAGTATGATCAATATCTTTTATAAACTTTTGATTTTCTACCATGTCATCATGTTATAAAAATTAACATTATAATATTTATAAATATATATTAACCATATATATATATATATATATAAATGTGTGTGTGTGTGACATATTTCTAGATATAAGTGAAGTTTACTTAGTAAAATTTTTGCACGATGTGTTTTTTTATCTTATTTATTCCCATCGATTAAGGATAATAAATTTTAATAATTTTGTTTTTTCCGATAGCATTATAAAGACTGGCAGCATTTTATCCACTTTGCTACAATTTTCAAATGCAAAAATTAAAGGACAAGTTTTACTCGTTAAAAGCATTGCAAGACTAAAAATATTAACTAACAAAATATTATGAATAATATAATTTTCCACCCTTCTGCACATCTTTAATTAGAAAATTTATTTAGTTTAGTTAAAATTTACCAGCATTAACTTTCTTACAGTTGTTATAGCTTATGTAGTTTTTACTAGTTAGTATTAGCTTTACTACACATTCTATAATTTCCCTTGTATACATTTATATGCTTCTATTACAGAATGCTATCGTAAAATATTATTTTCATTTTTAAGGCTTCCTTAAAAAATGCATAAAAATATTTTAATACATTGTTTGTGATAATAAAAAAGGCTAAAAATTATTAATAGTACTTTTTTTGCGATTTAGGAGAATTAGCATCATGCCCAATAAGATTTACATTTACAACATTCAAAAATTGAAAATACAATGATAATGACCTGGAAAAAATAATCTATCATTGCATATTCAAATATAACTTTCAAATTATCTTTTCAAATTATCTGTGTTTGCATATGAATCTTTCTGAAGCTTCTGTTATGGAAACGATTTTAAGAATCGATTCAAATCAATTACGGACTCCGGTCCACCTCTTAAGAGGTTCAGTCTGTGAAAGAATTCCTCTCTCAGAAAGTAGTGCAGGGGCTGTAATTAGCGGAGCGCCCCAAGAACGCACCGTCAGGGCAATGCTTTTGGAAGGGGCGCCAGTTGATAAATGTAACATTTTAATTAAAATGTGAAAACTCATTTTAGATCTGGTGACTAAATCCCAGTTTCTCGCCCAAAATTCATAGGATTCTAATTGAAGGTTTCTCATCAAACTTAAAGATTCCGTTTCTCTCTCTGTGTCTGATTCTCTGAATGGGAACCAATTTTCTCCCTCAATCTCAGATGCTTTCAGAGAGTTTTGTCTCACTCGGGTTGATTCGGTTGATGTCTTACATTAATATCGCTGAAGCGTTTACAAATTAAAAATATTGTATACTATGTAACATTTATAGGTTTTGAAACGATTTTATCTCATTCAGACTTATTTATTTCATGATTTAGTTTGGAAAAATGAACCGAAGAGTACATATAAAACAGTAAGAAAAAATGTTCGAATTTTATTGCTTACAAAAACAAATTGTTTCAGTTAATTATAGGATAAATGGACAAAATAGTTTTTATCATTGTAGTGATGAAACCGTAAGTATAATGTTCGAATTTTATTGTTTTCAGAGACAAATTGATTCAGTTGATTGTAGGATAAATGAATAGAAGAGTTTTTATCATTGTACAGATAAAAAAAAGTAAGTAAGAATATTTCGAATTTTATTGCTTACAAAAACAAATTGATTCGGTTGATTGTAGGATAAATGAATAGAAGGGTTTTTATCATTGTAGAGAAAACAGTAAGTAAGAATGTTCGAATTTTATTGTTTACAAAGACAAATTGATAAGGTTGATTGTAGGAGAAAGGAATAAAAGAGATTTTATCATTGTACAGATAAAACATTTAAGTAAAAAATGCTCGATTTTTGTTGTTTAAAAAAATATTTGATTTAGTTGCTTGTATGATAAATGATTATAAGAGTTTTTGTAATTGTAGAGATGAAACAGTAAGTAAAAATGTTCGAATTTTATTGTTTACAAAAAATCTTTGATTCGGTTGATTGTAGGATAAACGAATAGAAGCATTTTCATACGTGTACAGATAAAACACAAAGTAAAAATGTTTGAGTTTTGTTATTTACAAAGGCAAATTAACGAAGATTGATTCAGTTGATGTTTTAATAATATCGACATATAACATTAATATCGATGCAGCAACTAGAACTATGAAAATATATTGTGTGCATTGTCACATTTACAGGCCTTTTTAACTATTTTATCTCATTAAATACATTCTTTTTTCATAGACTTTTTTTTACTTTTGAGGAATGAACAAACAAACTTTTAAAAATAAACTTTTTAAAAAGAAAAAAAAAAAACATTTATCAATTATAGTAGAAAACATTAAAATGTAAAATCAGATACATTATTAAATAACATTAAATTTACATGTAGAAAAGGATTAATAAAAATTGAAAAATCAAATACAAATGTTCACGAAAATTGAACAACCGAAAAATTATATTAAAGATCTTATAAAAAAATTAATTACATATCATGTTTGAAAATACAGATTAAAAATGCTAACTTCCGACATAAGATCGATTCATTTCAATTAGCATTCATTTTGAATAAACATCATTTCAACTGCTTTTCATGAAAAATTAAAGGAATATATTTTCAATTTCAATCTTTATTTATTTTTGAAAAATAATACAAACGCATTCATTTTAAATCTAAAAATTCATCATACGCTTCCTAAGATAATCAAAGATATAAAGCAAAACTAACTTTAAAACATGAATTAAAGTCTTTCGTTGGTTAATGAATGCACAGCTTTCGATTTGGTCTGTGTTTAAGCTTAATTGAAAGTCGAATTTTCTGGATAATAAAAAGAAATAAAATAAATAAAACAAAGATTAACGATACATCATATACTGTAATAAATTATATTTTTTATGGTTGGAAATATTTCTGATGACTGGTTTAATTTATAAATGCTCAGAAAGAAAATATTAAATCTAGAATTTCAACTGTTTTACTCAATAATTAATAACTACAACACATAAAGCCATCTTTAGAAATATTTACTTGACAAGCATTCTACATGTAGAAGTTAACATAATTTAATCATGGCCACAAAATCTTTTTTTTTTAATTCTAACTATTCTTAATTAAGAAAGTATGCTAAATTATCAAGCTAACAAGAAGAAAATGGAAGAACAAGAAATTAGGCTAATTTATGTGATGTTAGATTCAGATAACGTATTATTAATAGTTTATGTGGTTTGGATTAATGACAAGCATATGCTAATATTTTACTTGATTATTATTGTTTTAATTACAGATAAGGTACTTTTTTTTTGCTTGATTTTAATATATCTTATATTGTAACAATTACATCGTTGTAAGTTTATATTAACTATGCCTTTTGTATTTCAAACAATTTATGTTAATATTTTTTAATTGTTTTAATTAATATCCAATAAAATCATTTAAATAAATAAAAATTAATTCCTTACATTAATTTTTCCTAGCCTTAACTGCTATAGTTTTGAAAATTAAGAAAATGAAATTTAATAAGTTATATTCTGTTAGGAATACAATGTTATTTTTGTTAATGATTAATGATATATGTATTACTCTGACATGGATTAACTTTGCCACGAAACAATTAATTTTATTTTGTATAATGTATTAAAAAAATATTATATATTATTATTATTAGGATATTCATGATTGTTAACTATTGTTAGACTATCATATCAAGCGATACTGGATTATTGTTTGGTATGACTTATTATTAATCCGGTAAAAATGTCTTTCAGAAGAATAATGGAAAGAAAAGAACGGTACCAAATAATAAGGTTAAAAGAATTCCATATTACAATACCTATTTATTTAATATTTCCTATTTCCTAAACTTACCGCTTTTGTATTCGTTATTATCCTACTCAGCGACATCTTTATCAGTTGTACAACTGCTATCCAATGAAATCATTTAAATATATAAAAATTAATATTTTGTAATAAAATCATGAATTGCTATGGTTGTGAAAAAAGATAATGATTATTAATGATTATTAATTAATTTTATATTCTGTTAGGAAAATCAATGTTTATGTTTGTTAATTTTTGATGGTAAATGTATTTCACTCCCATGTATTAAATTTGTCATGAAGAAATTAATTTTAATATGTATAATTTTAAAATAAACTATAAAGTCGTATCGATTGATACGGTTTATTTATAACCTTTTAAATATCTTTTATTAGAAGAATAAGGATGCAGCATTTTTTCACACGAGAAGAGTTTTGACTGCACAACAATTCCACAATAGTACAATTTTCAAATGAAAAAATAAAGGACAAGTTTTTTTCGTTAACAAATTGCCAGTCTAAGATAATAACTAAGAAAATATTATAATTAAGATATTCTAAAAGTTTTGCATAGATTAAATTAGAAAATTAGTTTTAGTAAATCTACTTAAGTTAACTTTATTAACTTTCCTATAGTTGTAATAAGGTAATGTAGCTTTTCAATTTTAATGTTAATTTTAGATATCCTACACTTCCTGTACTTTTTTTATAAATATAACCTCAGAATGCTATTGTGAAATATTATATTGATTTTTAAACCTTACACAAAACGACATAAAATATTTTAATATATTACTTGTGGTGATATATAAAAAAAGAAAAATATTAATAATAAATTATTGTGATTTAGAAAAGTCCATCGCGATCTACATTTACAACATTAAAGAATTGAAAATCCCATGGTAATAAACTAAAAAAAAAAATGTAATCTATCATTGTGTATTCAAATATAACTTTTGAAATGATCTTCTCCAAATTATCTGCGTTTTCATCTGAATCTTTCTAAAGCTTCTGTTATGGAAACGATTTTAAGAATCGATTCGAATCAATTACAGACTCCAGTCCACCTCTTAAGTGGTTCAGTGTCTGAAAGAATTCATCTCTCAGAAAGTAGTGCAGGGGCTGTAATTAGCGGAGCTCCCCAAGAAAGCATCGGCAGGGCAGTGCTTTCGGAAGGGGCGCCAGTTGATAAATGTAACATTTTAATTAAAATGTGAAAACTCATTTTAGATCTGGTGACTAAATCCCCCAAATTCATAGGATTCTAATTGAAGGTTTCTCATCAAACTTAAAGATTCCGTTTCTCTCTCTCTCTCTCTCTCTGTGTCTGATTCTCTGAATGGGAACCAATTTTCTCTCTCAATCTCAGATGCTTTCAGAGAGTTTTGTCTCACTCGGGTTGATTCGGTTGGTGTTTTACATTAATATCATTGAAGCGTTTAGAACTTCAGGAATATTGTATACATTGTCACATTTACAGGCTTTTTGAAACTATTTTATCTCATTCAGACTTATTTATTTCAGGATTTGTTTAGGATAAATGAATAAAAGAGTTTTTATACTTGTACAGATAAAACATTAAGTAAAAATGTTCGAATTTTGTTGTTAAGAAAACAAATTATCGAAGATTGGTTCGGTTGATGTTTTAATAATATCGACATATATCATTAATATCGATGAAGCATTTAGATCTACAAAAATATTGTATGCATTGTCACATTTACAGGCTTATTAAACTATTTTATTTCATTAAATATATTTTTTTTCTCATATAATTTTTTTACTTTTGGTGAAGATTTGTGTCAATAAAAAATTTGTGTTCTAAAAGAAAAAAACAACATTTATCGATTATCGTAAAAACGTTAAAATATAAAATTAGAAATATTATTAAATAACATTAAATTTGCATGTAAGAAAGGACTAATAAAAAGTGAAAATCAAATACATCACAATGTTCATACAAATTGGACTTTAGAAAATTAATATTAAAGATCTTATGGAAAAAAAAAAGACTTATGTACATATCGTTTTCGCAAATACAAATTAAAAATCTTAACTTCCGACATTAGATCGATGGATTTCAATTAGCATTCATTTTGAGTGAACAGCATTTCAACTGCTTTTCATGAAATATTAAAAAGGAATGTATTTTCAATTTGTATCTTTATTTATTTTTAAAAAATGATACAAGCGCATTCATTTTAAATCTAAAAATTCATCATACGCTTCCTAAGATAATCAAAGATAGAAAGCAAAACTAAATTTAAACATGAATTAAAGTCTTTCATTGGTTAATTAATGCACAGATTTCGATTTGTAGGGGTCTGTGTTTAAGTTTAATTGAAATTCGAATTTTCTGGATAATAATAATAATAAAAAAAATAAAACAAAGATTAACGATACATCATATACTGTAAAAATTTATATTTTTTAAATGATTGGCAAAATTTCTGATGACTGGTTTAATTTAGAAATGTTCAGAAAGGAAATATTTAATCTGGAATTTCATCTGTTATGTTCAGTAAATAATAACTACACCACATAGAGCTATTTTTAGAAATATTTACACTTGACAGGCATTCTACATGTAGATATTAACATAATTTAATCATTGGCCAATATCTTTTTTTTTTTTTACTTCTAACTATTCTGAATAAGAAAGTATACTAAATTATCAAGATAACAAAGAAGAAAATGAAAGAACAAGAAAATATGCTAATTTATGTGATGTTAGATTCAGATAACGTATCATTAATAGTTTATGTGGTTTGGATTAATGACGTACATATGCTAATGTTTTACTTGATTCTTATTGTTTTAATTAGTGATAAAGTACTTTTTTTTATAATTATTCTTACACTTTGTAACAATTACGGCATTGTAAATTTATATTAAGTATATCTGTCGTATTTAAAGAATTTATATTATCAATTTATTCAATTGTCTTAACTATTGATCAATGAACTCATTTAAATATATAAAAATAATTCGTTTTATTAATTTTTCCTTGTATGGATTGCTATGGTTGTAAAAATTAAGATAACGAAAATTAATTATTTATATTTTGACAGTGAAAACAATGTTATTATGATAATGATTGATAGTACATGTATTTCATTCACATAGATTAAATTCATTTTCCATTAAGAAAATTATTTTATTTTATATAAGTTATGAAAAAAATATTATATACTATATTATTATTATAATTAACTATTATTAAACTATATTACAGTATCTTTTGATATGACATATTAATATTCGTTAGAAATGTCTTTTAAGAAAATAATGGAAAGAAAAGAATGGTACAATAATATTTCCATTCCTGCTTTGTATTAAAGATTATCCAACTCAGCGACATCTTTATCAATTGTGCCAACTGCTATCTAAAGAAATCATTTAAATATATAAAAATTAATTCCTTGTAATAAAAATTATGAATTGCTGTGGTTGTGAAAAATAAAAAAATGATTATTAATTATTTATATTCTGTTAGAGAAAACAATGTTATTTTTGTTAATGATTCATAATATATGTATTTCATTCACATGGATTAACTTTGTCATGACGAAATTAAATTTATCATATATAATTTCAAAAGCAACTGTTGTTAAACTATAATGTAATCCTTTGATATAACATATTAATAATCTTTTAAAAATGTCTTTTATTAGAAGAATAATGATACAGCATTTTTTTTTCTCACGAGAAGAGTTTTGACTGACACAACAATTCCACTACAAACAATTCCACTACACAACAATTCCACTACACAACAATTCCACTACACAACTTACTACAATTTTCAAAACAAAAAATAAAAGACAAAGGGTTTTTTCGTTAAAAAATTGTATGTTTAAGATAATAACTAGCAAAATATTATCATTAAGATGTTCTTAACGTTTTGTATATCTTAAATTCGAAAATTTATTTTAGTAAATTTACTTAAACTATTTTTATTAACTTTCTTATAGTTCTAATAAGGTAATGTAGCTTTTATTAGTTAATTTTAGCTATACTACACTTCCGTTACTTCCTTTATAAAAATAACCTCAGAATGCTATTGTGAAATATTAATTTGATTTTTAAACCCTACAAAAAATGCCGCATAAAATATTTTAATACATTATTTGTGGTGATATAATAAAAAAGTTAAAAATTAATAATAAATTTTTGTGATTTAAAAAGCCCATCGCGATTTACATTCACAACATAAAATAATTGATTATGCAATGATAATGAACCGAAAAAATTGATCATTGTATATTCAAGTATAACTTTGAAATGATATTCTCTAAATTATCTGTGTTTGTATCTGAATCTTTCTAAAGCTTCTGTTATGGAAACGATTTTAAGAATCGATTCAAATCAATTACAGACACCGGTCCACCTCTTAAGAGGTTCAGCCTCTGAAAGAATTCATTTCTCAGAAAGTAGTGCAGGGGCTGTAATTATCGGGCGCTCCCAAGAAAGCATCGACGGGGCGGTGCTTTCGGATGGGGCCCCAGTTGATAAATGTAACATTTTAATTAAATTTGAAAACTCATTTTAGAACTGGTGACTAAATCCCAGTTTCCCCCCAAATTCATAAGATTCTAATTGAAGGTTTCTCATCAAACTTAAAGATTCCGTTTCTCTCTGTGTCTGATTCTCTGAATGGGAACCAATTTTCTCTCTCAATCTCAGATGCTTTCAAAGAGTTTTGTCTCACTCTGGTTGATTCGTTTGATGTTTTGCATTAATATCGCTGAAGCGTTTTGAACTTCAAAAATATTGTATATATTGTCACATTTACAGGTTTTTGAAATGATTTTATCTCGATTAAGTTATTTATTTCATGATTTGTTTAGGATAAATGAATAGAAGAGTTTTTATCATTGCACAAATAAAAAACTAAGTAAAATTGTTCGAATTTTGTTTCTCATAGAAAAAATTAATCAAAGATTTAGTTTGATTGATGTTTTAAATTATGGATGTCTCAGTAAATATCAAAAACATTTTAAACTTAATACATAGAATTCTCTGGCCAGAAAAAATTTCTGTTGGGTACAGTTTTATTTTTCTGAATTTGGATTGAAACGAACTGCCGCAAGTTAATACTTGAAAACGAACAATTAAAAGTGTAACTTAAAAAATTGTCTAAAAATTATATCATTTATTGTATTCAGAAGTAAAAAGAAAATAAAGAAAAGCAGAAACAAACTCTATATTTGATAATTATTTTTCCTTCAGACCAACACACATATCCATTTGCATGTATCCATTGGAAAACTAGGTCATTTACTACTGTGCATTGAGGTCAAAATCGACCTATACTGGAGTTATTTACAAATACAGAATTCTGCATACAAAACTAGGTTCTTCAGTCTATTCTGGTCGTATCTCGTTAAACTCTAGCCTATATAGTCATTTCAGAACCCTCTCCCTTCATCCCATCCCACCACCAAAAACCTCCTTTTAAAACAATTCGTTTAGGGGTCAGCTTCCTTCATTTCTCGTTGGAGTAGGCAATCCTCAACTCCTGGTCTATCGCCAATTACGATGGAACAACTCATAATATTGTTCATATTCAATCTGTAATTGTTTCGACATGTGAATGTCGCACAGATATTCCATAAATTCTCTCATTATAGATGATACCGAATATCTGCAATACGATTTGTGTGGCAGCTTGTTCTCATTAGTACATAACTCTGATAGCATGTAATATAATTAACCATAATATTTTTCATCTGATGTCAAATTTGAGTGATGGGCTTATAATTTACTTTATACTTGTCAAATAACAACATTCCACTCTCCTGGGAATGAAATGGCAAAATTTTTCTAAAAAAGCTACTGTGCATATCAAAAACAATTTCTACTAAAAAGTGAAAAAATAAGCAATCAATCATCTTAAAAATATTAAAATGGTGATATGAGATATATCAATAAATAACATTAAATTTATCTGCAAAAAGGACCAATAAAAAGTGGAAATCAAACGTGTTCACGAAAATTGGACATCTGAAAAATAATATTAAAAATCTTATGTTAAAAAAGACTTACTTACCATGCTTGAAATTACAGATTCAAAATGCTAACTTCCGACATCAGATCGATGTATTTCAATCAGCATTCATTTTGAATGAACAGAATTTGAGCTGCTTTTGATGAATAATTAAAGAAATGTATTTTCAATTTGAATCTTTATTTACTTTCAAAAAATGATACAAACGCATTCATTTTAAATCTAAAAATTCATCATACGCTTCCTATGACAATCAAAGATTTAAACCAAAAGTAAATTTAAAACATGAATTAAATTCTTTCGTTGGTTAATTAATACACAGTTTTAGATTCGTTGTGGTCTGTGTTTAAGTTTAATTGAAAGTCAATTTTCTAGATAAAAATAAAAAATAAATAAATAAAACAAAGATTAACGATACATCATATACTGTAATAAATTATATTTTTTTTATGATTGGAAATATTTCTGATGACTGGTTTAATTTATAAACGTTCAGAAAGAAAAAAATTCAATCTAGAATTCCATCTGTTTTGCTGAATAATTAATAACTACACCACATAAAGCTATCTTTAGAAATATATACTTGGCAAGCATTCTACATGTAGATATTAACATAATTTAATCATGGCCACAAAATATTTTTATATTTTTTTATTTCTAACTATTCTCAATAATAAAGTATGCTAAATTACCAAGAAAACAAGAAGAAAATGAAAGAGCAAGTAAGTATGCTAATTTATGTGTTGGTAGATTCAGATAACTTATTAATAATAAATTATGTGGTTTGGATTAATGACGTGCATATGCTAATATTTTACTTGATTCTTATTGTTTTAATTACAGATAAAATACTTTTTTTGCTTTGTTTTATTATTCTTGCACTTTGTAACAATTATGACGTTGTTAGCTTATATTAACTATGTCTTTTTTTTATTTCAAAAAAATTTATATTAATATTTTTTTCAGTTTTGTTAACGGCATCAATGAAACCATTTAAATATATAAAAATTAATTTCTTGCATTAATTTTTTTCTTGTATGAATTGCTATGGTTGCGAAAAATAATACAATGAAGAATAATTATTTATATTTTTGTAAAATAATGTTATTCTGTTAATGATTGATGATATATGTAATTCATTCATATGGATTAACTTTGCCATGCAGGAATTAATTTTATTATGTATAATTTCAAAATAAACTAACGCGAAATTACTAACGCGAGAGGCAGAAAAATAAATCTGAATCAACTAAATGCTTCAAAATCCTCTGTCTAGAAAAATTTATCTTTTAAGTTTGAAAATGTTTGTTATTTACTTAACCATTCTAATGTAAAACATCAACCGAATCAATCTTCGATAATTGATCAATCTTCGAATCAATCTTCGCTAAAATTCGAACATTTTTACTTAGTATTTTATCTTTATAATGATAAAAACTCTTCTATTCATTTATCGTAAACAAATAATAAAATAAATAAGTCTGAATGAAATAAAATAGTCCAAAAATCCTTTAAATTTGGCAATGTATACAATACTTTCGAAGCTTATTAACGACATTAATGTAAGCTCTTCAGAGATAATAATGTAAAACATCAACTGAATCAATCTTTGATAATTTGTTTTTGTAGAGATAAGAATTGAACATTTTTACTTACTGTTGCGTCTGTACAATGATAAAAACTCTTCTATTCATTTATCCTAAGCAAATCATAAAATAAATAAGTCTGATTGAGATAAAATAGTTTAAAAAGCCTATATATTTGAGAACGTGTATCATATTTTTAAGTTCTAAATACTTCAGCGATATTAATGTAAACATCAACCAAAATAATCTTTATGTAAAAAAAAAAAAAAAAAAAACAGGTAACTTTTTTTACGAGGTTTTTATCTGTACAATGACAAAAACCCTTCTATTCATTTATTCTATCATATCATGAAATAAAATAGTTAAAATAGGCCTTCAAATGTGACAAAGTATACAATATTTTTTTATTTGTAAACGCTTCAGAGATATTAATGTAACACATCAACCGAATCAACCAGAGTGAGACAAAACTCTCTGAAAGCATCTGAGATTGAGAGAAAATTGGTTCCCATTCAGAGAATCAGACACAGAGAGAAACGGAATCTTTAAGTTTGATGAGAAACCTCAATTAGAATCCTATGAATTTGGGGGGGACGTTGATTTAGTCACCAGATCTAAAATGAGTTTTAATATTTTAATTAAAATGTTACATTTATCAACTGGCGCCCCATCCGAAAGCACTGCCCTGTCGATTCTTTCTTGGGGCGCTCCGCTAATCAAGCCCCTGCACTACTTTCTGAGAGATGAATTCTTTCAGAGTCTGAATCTCTTAAAAGGTGGACTAGAGTCTGAATTGATTCGAATCGATTCTTAAAATCGTTTCCATAACATCATCCTTAGAAAGATTCAGATGCAAACACAGATAATTTGGAGAAGATCTTTTCAAAGTTATATTTGAATGTATACAATGATAGATTACATTTTTTTCTTGTTTATTATCATTGCATTTTTAATTTTTATTATGTTGAAAATGTAAATCGTATTGGTCATGATGCTAATTGTTGCAAATCACAAAAAATGTATTATTTATAATTTTTTTACTTTTTTATATTATTATCACAGATAATGTATTAAAATATTTTTATGCATTTTTCTAAGGAAGCCTTCAAAATGAAAATAATATTTTACGACAGCATTCTGTAATAGAATCATAGAAATGTATACAAGCGGAAATTATAGAATGTGTAAAAAGCCATTACTAACTAGTAAAAACACATAAGCTTATAACCACTATAAGAAAGTTAATGCTGGTCAATTTTAACTAAACTAAATAAGTTTTCTAATTAACGAAGTGCAAAAGTGTAGAAAATATATTATTCATAATATTTTGTTAGTTATTATGTTTAGTGTTACATTGCTTTTAACGAAAGAAACTTGTCCTTTAATTTTTGCATTTGAAAATTGTCGTAAAGTGGATAAAAGTCTTTATAATGCTATCGGTAAAAAAATCTATTAAAATGTAAATGGGACAATGCATACAAAGTTTTTGGAGTTATAAACGCTTCAGAGCTAAATTAATGTAAAACATCAACCGAATCAAGCAAAAAAAAACTCTCTGAAAGCATCTGAGATTGAGGGAGAAAATTGGTTCCCATTCAGAGAATCAGACACAGAGAATCTTTAAGTTTGATGAGAAACCTTCAATTAGAATCCTATGAATTTGGGGGAGAAACGGGGATTCAGTCACCAGATCTAAAAATGAGTTTCACATTTTAATTAAAATATTACATTTATCAACTGGCGCCCCATCCAGAAACCACTGCCCTGTCGATGCTTTCTTGGGGCGCTCCGCTAATTACAGCCCCTGCACTACTTTCTGAGAGATGAATTCTTTCAGGGCTGAACCTCTTAAGAGGTGGACTGGAGTCTGTAATTGATTTGAATCGATTCTTAAAATCGTTTCCATAACAGAAGCTTTAGAAAGATTCAGATGCAAACACAGATAATTTAAGAGAATATCATTTCAAAGTTATATTTGAATATACAATGATAGATTATTTTTATCAGTTCAATATCATTGTGTTTTTAATTTTTATGTAAATGTAAATCGCGATGGGCTTTTCTAATTCACAAAAATTTATTATTGATTAGTTTTGAACTTTTTTTAGTATATCACCACAAATAATGTATTCAAAAAATATTTTATGCCGTTTTTTTGTAAGGTTTAAAAGTAAAATGTTATTTCACAATAGCATTCTGAGGTTATTTTTATAAAGGGAATACAGGAAGTGAAGTAAAGTAAAATTAACTAATAAAAGCTACATTACCTTATTATAACTATAGGAAAGGTAATAGAATTAACTTAAGTAAATTTAATAAAACACATTTTCAATACAAAATGCTGAGAATATCTTAATTATAATATTTTGTTAGTTATTATCTTAGACTTAAGTTAGAATTTTTTTAACGAAAAAAAACCTTTATTTTTTGCATTAGAAAATAATAGAGTTTCTTATAACAGTAGAAAATTTTAGTATAATGAATATAAGTAACTAATAATCATTATCTTATTTTACATAACCATAGCAATTCATAATTTTAACACAAGGGATTCAATTTTTTATATATTTAAATGATTTCATTCATTACAATTCATTAAAGGATTTCATCTTACAACGCCATAATTGTTACAAAATGTAAGAATAATAAAACAAAAAAAAAAAAAAAAACAGTATCTCTAATTAAAACGATAAGAATCAAGTAAAGTATTAGCATATTCACGTCATTAATTCAAACCATATAAACTATTAATAATACGTTATCTGAATCTAACATCACATAAATTAGCATACTTTCCTGTTCTTCCATTTTATTCTTGTTATCTTGATAATTTATCATACATTCTTATTGAGAATAGTTAGAAGTAAAAAAAAAAAGATTTTGTGGCCATGATTAAATAATGTTAATATCTACATGTAGAATGCCTGTCAAGTAAATATTTCTAAAGATAACTTTGTATAGTGTAGTTATTAATTATTGAGCAAAACAGATGAAATTCCAGATTGAATATTTTCTTTCTGTACATTTATGAATTAAACCAGTCATCCCAAATATTTCCACCAGTAAAAAATATAATTTATTACAGTATGTGATGCATCGGTAATATATGCTTTTTTATTTTTATCTAGAAAATTCAACTTTCAATTACGCTCAAACACAGACCACAGCAAATTGAAATCTGTGCATTAATTAACCAACGAAAGACTTTATTTAATGTTTTAAATTTAGTTTTTGCTTTATATCTTTGATTATCTCAGGAAGCGTATGGTGAATTTTTTAGATTCAAAATGAATGTGCATGTATTCATTTTTAAAAATAAATAAAGATTCAAATTGAAAATACATTCCTTTAATTTTTCATCAAAAGCAACTAAAATTCTGTTCTTTCAAAGTGAATGCTAATTGAAATACATCGATCTGATGTTGAACGTTAGCAATTTTAATCTGTATTTGCAAACATGATAAGTATTAAGTCTTTTTTTTTCATAAGATTTTTTTATTACTTTTAAGATGCCCAATTTTGTGTTTGATTTGTACTTTTTTTTTGTTCTTTGATCACCAATAAGTTTAATGTTATTTAATAATGTATCTGCTTAAATCATTTTAAAGTTTTCTTATGATAATTGATAAATATATATTTTTATTTTTTGAAAAGTTGTTTTTACTGAAAAAAAATATCTCAACCGAAAAATTAAAAGATTTATTAAAAAAAAAAAAAACATTTAACATACTGCGCATGTTGCTGATATTTAAATTAGATGCTCTCGATATTAATGAATATCTTCATTTTCATTTGCGCAACAGCCCCATTGTGAGCCGATGATGTCTGCCGACTGGTAGATTTTGAGTCTTTAGATGTTTGATACTTACGGAAGACGCGTGTCAGCCCTATACTCTACAGTCATATGAGACCCAGTCCCCACCTAACAGAATATAAATAATTATTTTTCATTATCCTATTTTTAATAATCATGGCAATTCATAATTTTAAGACAAAGGAATTAATTTTTTTATATATATTTAAATGATTCCATTGTTTAAAACAATTGAAAAAAAAAAAAATGCTAATACAAATCCTTTGAAATACAAAAGATATAGTTAATATAAGCTAACAATTGTTACAATGTGTAAGAATAACAAAACGAACGAAAAGAAGTACTTCATCTATATTTAAAACAATAAGAATCAAGTAAAATATTATCATATGTACGTCATTAATCAAACCACATAAACTATTAATAATACGTTATCTGAATCTAAGATCACATAAATTAGCATATTTTTTTGTTCTACCATTTTATTCTTGTTATCTTGATAATTTATCATGCATTCTTATTGAGCATAGTTAGAAGTAAAAAAAAAGATTTTGTGGCCATGATTAAATAATGTTAATATCTACATGTAGAATGCCTGTCAAGTAAATATTTCTAAAGATAAATTTGTATGGTGTAGTTATTAATTATTGAACAAAACAGATGAAATTCCAAATTGAACATTTTCTTACTGAACATTTATGAATTAAACCAGTCATCAAAATATTTCCAATCAAAAAAAATATAATTTATTACAGTATGTGATGAATCGTTAATATATGCTTTTTTTTTTTTTTTTAGAAAATTCATTTTCAATTACGCTCAAACACAGACCACAGCAAATTGAAAACTGTGCATTAATTCAAAACTAAAGATTTTAATTCATGTTTTAAATTTAGTTTTGCTTTATATCTTTGATTATCTTATAAAAGCGTATGATGAATTTTTAGATTTAAAATGAGGTTCGTTTTTATCATTTTTTAAAAATAAATAAAGATTCATATTGAAAATGAATTCCTTTTGGGAATTTTCATCAAAAAATAAACCCAAATGCTGTTCATTCAAAGTGATGCTTAGAAGTTTATACATTTATGTGTTACGTTAGCATGAATTTTAATCTGTATTTAAAACATTTTTTGTTAGATTGTCACTTTTTTTTTCCTTTTTTTAATATAAATTTAATGTTATTTAATAACTGTATCTGATTTTACCATTTTAATGTTTCTTACGATAATCGATAATGTTGTTGTTTTTTAAGAAAAATTGTTTTTAGTGACAGAAATCTTCACCAAAAAAGTAAAAAAATTATGAAAAAAAAGAATGTATTTAATGAGATAACATAGTTTAAAAATCTGTAAATGTGACAATGCATACTATATTTTTGGGGATCTAAATGATCCGCGACCGTTGCTTCTCTTCGAGCTACACTCATCTCCTGGTTAGTGCTTAGTGAGTAATGTCGGTGCAGCGCTACCTTACGGAATCAAAAACAACTGTCTAAGTTTTTTGTCCGCTGCATTAGAAAAAAAAAAATGTTGCCTGTATCAAATGCTGAGTAGGTGATTTCAATTTTTATAAATAATTATAATATTGAATGAAAACTATTTTAACCTTTCAAAAGTATTCTTTGTCAGACAAATCAGAGATTTGTAGTTTAACATATACGATGACTCTTTAACGATCCATTGGCTACCCAATATACGCTCTACCACCTATGAGACCGCGATCTACGACTTAAAGTGAATTCCGGACCACTACAGACATCCATGGCACCGCCGGAATTAAAACCCGAAATCTATGGTACCAAGCGCCAGAACTCTAGTCACTCGGCTATCAGGCAACCGGTTAGTGACATTTACATCCTGTTGAAAATGATAGACCACACAGAACTCGGTTGATGGAAAAATACTTTCATGAATTGACTATTATGTATATGAATTGCCCATCATATTCTTCAGACTTTAACCTATTTGGGATATTTTAGTGAGCAATAATTGAGCATGATTGGGGATGCTCTAATATTGCTGTACGTGCCTCACAGCTGCAATCCTTGAGGGTTTTCGAACTGGTTTGACACAATTATTGGTTGGGATTCCACCTTTGATTATTAACACCATAATTTTGAGCTATGATGAACTTATATACAAGTAGTACACTGAAGTGACAAAAGTCATGGGATAGCAATATGCAAATTTTCAGATGGCAGTAGCATCGCGTAGAACAGGTATAAATGCGCAGTGATTTCGCAGAGCTTTCATTTCTGTTCAAGTTATTCATGTGAAGAGGTTTTGACGTGATGATGACCGCACGACGGGAATTAACAGACGTTGAACGCGGAATGTTAGTTGGAGCTAGACGCATGGGTCATGCCATTTCGGATATCGTTAGGGAATTCAACATTCCCAGATCCACTGTGTCAAGAGTGTGCCGAGTATGAAATTTCAGGCATAACATCCCACCATGGACAGCGCAGTGGTCGACCGCCTGCACTTAACGACCGAGACCGGCGACGTCTGCAAAGAGTCGTAAATTCTAACAGACAAGCAACACTGCGTCAAATAACCGCAGAAATCAATGTGGGATGTACAATGGACTTGTCTGTTAGAACTGTGCGGAGAAATTTGGCTTTCTTGGGCTATTCCAGCAGAAGACCGACTCGAGTGCCTTTTCTGACAGAACGACATCGCTTGCAGCGACTCTCGTGGGCACGTGAGCATATCGGTTGGTCCCTAGATGAATGGAAAACCGTGGCCTGGTCCGATGAGTCACGATTTCAGTTGGTAAGAGCTGATGGTAGGGTTCGAGTGTGGCGCAGACCCCACGAAGCCATGGACCCAAACTGTCAGCAAGGCACTGTTCAAGCTGGTGGTGGCTCCGTAATGGTGTGGGCTGTTTTCATGGCATCGACTTGGTCCTCTGGTGCGACTGGACCGAACATTGACTGGAAATGCTTATGTTCAGCTACTTGGAGATCACTTGCAGCCATTCATGGACTTCATGTACCCAAACAACGATGGGATTTTTATGGATGACAATGCGCCATGTCACCGGGCCACAACTGTTCGCGATTGGTTTCAAAAACATTCTGGACAATTCCAACGAATGATCTGGCCACCTAGATCGCCCGACATGAATCCCATCGAGCATTTATGGGACATCATCGAGAGGTCTGTTCGTGCCCAAAATCCTGCACCATCAACGCTTTCACAATTATAGACTTTATCGAGACAGCATGGCCTGCAGACTTCCAACGACTTGTTGAGTCCATGCCACGTCGAGTTGCTGCAATTCGCCGGGCGAAAGGAGGACCGACACGATATTAAGAGGTATCCCATGACTTTTGTCACTTCAGTGTATGATAAGTATGATAACAAATAAGATAATACAAGTATAATACATAAAAGTATATTATCTTCTATTTTAAAATATCTTACTTGTATACAAGTAGATTTTACTAATATACTCTTAGTACAATATATAAGGTGTATACACATAAGATGTAAAAGGAGGATATACAAGTAAGATGACGATGACACATTAACATCACCATCTTACTTGTATATTAGTTAGGGATGATCACACTTTATATTTAAGCTTATCACACATTGATATTTTTATATATTTCGATTGTGTGTATTTTCAAGATAGAAAATAACCCCAAATTTTTTTCTTGTTTAATTTTGAAGCACTTTTAGATATTTTTTTATTCATTAGATTCTATTGAGTAGAAAATAACATTTACATTCAATAGAACGTTTTATTAATTTTCCTTAATGTTTGGAAACCAATATATTTAATGATGCAAAATGTATACCGAAATAAAATCTGAATCAATCGTATGCATGCTTTTGCTAGTTTAAAAAAAATTGTTTCAAAAAAAAAAAAATGTTTTCATACCAAAATATTTCTTTGCAATAAAACACTAACTTACCCTCCTTCAAAGGGCACTTAAATATCCTCATAATCTATTTACTAACCTATCTGCGGGGAGGGGGATAAACAAGTACCAAACGATAAAAAACGACCCTCCTAGACCAAAGACATTCTCCTCGAGCCACACAATCATTTTCTACGAGATTGTGGAATCAGAACTAGCGGGATGTCTAATTCCGGACAGCTGTCACTGCCCACTTGACGTGAGGGGGCCGGATAGTATCCGGATAACATCTAGCCGGTCGTCTTTTCCTATCAGGGCTGAGGGATGGGGGTGGGGGAGGTCTCTTCTCATTTCCGAAAGCTCCTCTCCAGATTTCGCAAAGGACAGGTGAGTTGATATTTCAAGGATATCTTTTGAGCGAGCGGCGGTATGTATTGAGGAGTCCGTTTCGATTTGAGATTTGATAGATGCCTTTCTGATAATCTTGATGGTGGTGGTTGCCACTGCTAATGTATTGTTGGGCATAATATAAGTTTTCACACATGGGAATATGTTAGAGTTTTTTTAAAACTCACCGAATTTTGAATATACATAAATCAAGAAACATATAAAAAATTACGTTGAAAAATTTAAAGCATATTAAAGGATAAAAAAGATGCGCCGTGTATTGGAGGTTTTTTATTTGGATTTTGAAAATGATATTGTTTATATTTTTGTTTTATAAAAATTTTCTTGTTGTTAATGATTTCGTTTTTTTAAAATTTGTATTGTTAATATTTTTTTTTTTATAAATTTTGTAGTTAATATTTCAATCTTCAATAATTTGTTTTTGTAAACAATAAATTTCGAACATTTTTACTTAGTTTTTATATGTAACATGATAAATGTATTCTATTCATTTATCCTAAACTAATCATGAAACAAATCAGCCTGAATGAGATAAAATAGTTTAAAAGGCCTGGGAATGTGACAATGCATACAATATTTTTGAAGTTCTAAGCGCTTCAGCGATATTATTGTAAAACATCAACCGAATCAACCAGAGTGAGACAAAACTCTCTGAAAGCATCTGAGATTGAGGGGAGAAAATTGGTTCCCATTCAGAGAATCAGACACAGAGAGAAACGGAATCTTTAAGTTTGATGAGAAACATTCAATTAGAATCCTATCAATATGGGGGAGAAACGGGATTTAGTCACCAGATCTAAAATGAGTTTTCACATTTTAATTAAAATGTTACATTTATCAGCTGACAACCCCCCCAAAGCACTGCCCTGTCGATGCTTTCTTGGGGCGCTCCGCTAATTACAGCCCCTGCACTACTTTCTGAGAGATGAATTCTTTCAGAGTCTTTATCTCTTAAAAGGTGGACTGGAGTCTGAAATTGATTTGAATCGATTCTTAAAATCGTTTCCATAACAGAAGCTTTAGAGAGATTCAGATGCAAACACAGATAATTTAGAGAAGATCACTTCAAAGTTATATTTGAATATAAATTACTTTTTCCAGGTCTTTATCATTGTATTTCTATTTTTTATGTTGGAAATGTAAATCGTATTGGGCATGATGGTAATTTTTCTAAATCGCAAAAAAGTATTATTAATGATTTTTATCTTTTTTTATTTTATTATCACAAATAATGTATTAAAATATTTTTATGCATTTTTCTAAGGAAGCCTAACAAATGAAAATAATATTTTACAATAGCATTCTGTAATAGAATCATAGGAATGTATACAGGGAAATTAGAGAACATGTAGTAAAGCTAATACTAACTAATAAAAGCTATATAATCTTATATCAACTATAGGAAAGATAATGCTGGTAAATTGTAACTTAACTAAACAAATTTAAATGAAATAAATTTTCTAATTAAAGATGGACAAAAGAGTTGAAAATATCTTATTCATAATATTTTGTTAGTTATTTTTTATTCTTACAATGCTTTAACGAAAAGAATTGTCCTTTTAATTTTTGCATTTGAAAATTGTAGTCTAGTGGATAAAATATTGCAAGTCATTAAAATGTTATCAGTAAAAACAAAACTATTAAATTTTACTATACTTAATCAATAGGAATCATTAAAAAAAAACACATCGTGCAATAATTTTTACTAAGCAAAACTTCACTTACATGTAGAAGTGGGATAGATATTGTATCGTATGGTATTGTATGGTTAATATATGTTTATAAATATTATAAAGTTAATTTTTATACTATATTATAGTTTAATAATATTTTATTTTGAAATTATACATCATAAAAAATATTAATCCATGTGAATGAAATATATGCTACCATCAATAATTAAAAAAATAAACATTGTATAACTATAGTAATTCAAAATAAGACAAGGAATTAATTTTTATATATTTAATTGATTTCATAGGTTAAAAGTTAACACAATTGAAAAAAATAATAATATAAATTCTTTGAAATACGACAGTCATAATTAATATAAACTTACAACGCCATAATTGTTACAAAGTGTAAGAATAATAAAAAAAAAAAAAAAAAGTACTTTATCTCTAATTAAAACAAAAAGAATCAAGTCAAATATTAGTATATGTACGTCATTAATCCAAACCACATAAAATCTATTAATAATACGTTATCTGAATCTAAACATCACATAAATTTGCATACTATCTTGCTCTTTCATTTTCTATTTGTTATCTTGATAGTTTAGTATACTTTCTTACTGAGAATAGTTAGAAGTAAAAAAAAAGAAGATTTTGTGGCCATGATTACATAATGTTAATATCTACATGTCGAATGCTTGTCAAGTAAATATTTCTAAAGATAGCTTTGTATGGTGTAGTTATTAATTATTGAGCAAAACAGATGAAATTCCAAATTTAATATTTTCTTTTTCAAAGTTTATAAATTAAACTAGTCCTCCGAAATATTTCCAACCAAAAAAAAATATAATTTATTACAGTATATGATGTATTGTTAATCTTTGTTTTATGTATTTATTTATTTTTATTATCTAGAAAATTCGACTTTCAATTAAGCTTAAACACAGAGCCGCAGCAAATCGAAAAATGTGCATTAATTAACCAACGAAAGACTTTAATTCACGTTTAAATTTAGTTTTTGCTTTATATCTTTGATTAACTTAGGAAGCATATGATGAATTTTTAGATTCAAAATGAATGCGTTTGTAACATTTTTTAAAAATAAATAAAGATTCAAATTGAAAATACATTCCTTTAATTTTTTATCAAAAGCAACTGAAATGTTGTTCGTTCAAAATGAATGTTAATTGAAATACATCGATCTGATGTCGGAAGTTAGCATTTTTAATCGGTATTTGCAAGCATGATAAGTAATTATTTTTTTTCATACGATCTTTAATATTATTTTTCAGGTGTTAATTTTCGTGAACATTTGTATTTGATTTTATCAGTCCTTTTTACCATGTAAATTTAATGCCATTTAATAATTTATCTGATTTTACATTTTAATGTTTTTTACGATAAGTGGTAAATGTTGTTTTTCTTCTAAGAAAATTTATTTTTATTGACTCAAATCTTTACCAAAAGTAAAAAAAATCTGTAAAAAAATAATATATTTAATGAGATAAAATAGTTTAAAAAGCCAATAAATGTGACAATGCATAAAAAATATTTTTGGAGTTCTAAAATGCTTCATAGATATTAATGTTATATGAAGATATTATTAAAACATCAACCGATACAATCTCCTTTAATTTGCTTTCATAAATAACAGAATTCAAACATTTTTTACTTACAGTTTTTTGATCTCTACAATGATAAAAACTATTCTATTCATTTATCCTACAATCAACTGACTCAATTTATCTTTGTAAACAATAAAATTCGAACATTTTTACTTACTGTTTTATCTGTAGAATGATAAAAACTCTTCTATTCATTTATCCTAAACAAATCATGAAATAAATAACTCTGAATGACATAAAATCATTTGAAAAACCTGGGAATGTGACAATGTATACAATATTTTTGAAGTTCTAAACGAGCTAAATTAATGTAAAACATCAACCGAATCAACCAGAGTGAGACAAAACTCTCTGAAAGCATTTGAGATTGAGGGAGAAAATTGGTTCCCATTCAGAGAATCAGACACAGAGAGAAACGGAATCTTTAAGTTTGATGAGAAACCTTCAATTAGAATCCTATGAATTTGGAGGGGATTTAGTCACCAGATCTAAAATGAGTTTTCACATTTTAATTAAAATGTTACATTTATCAACTGGCGCCCCATGCGAAAGCACTGCCCTGTCGATGCTTTCTTTTGGGGCGCTCCGCTAATTACAGCCCATGCACTACTTTCTGAGAGATGAATTCTTTCAGAGGCTGAACCTCTTAAGAGGTGGACCGGAGTCTGTAATTGATGTGAATCGATTCTTAAAATCGTTTCCGTAACTGAAGTTTTAGAAAGATTCAGATGCAAACACAGATAATTTGGAGATCATTTCAAAGTTATATTTGAATATACAATGATAGATTACTTTTTTTCCAGTTCATTATCATTGTGTTTTTAATTTTTATGTAAATGTAAATCGCGATGGGCTTTTCTAATTCACAAAAATTTATTATTAATTTTGAACTATTTTAGTATATCACCACAAATAATGTATTCAATTATTTTATGCCGTTTTTTTGTAAGGTTTAAAAATTAAAATGTTATTTCACAATAGCATGATGAGGTTATTGATATAAAAAGAAAGTACAGGAAGTGTAGTATAGCTAAAATTAACTAATAAAAGCTACATTACCTTATTATAAATATAGGAAAGACAATAGAATTAACTTAAGTAAATTTAATAAAACACATTTTCGGATTTTAAATATGCAATATGCTGAGAATATCTTAATTATTATATTTTTTAGTTATTATCTTAGACTTTTAACGAGAAAACTTGTCCTTTATTTTTTGCATTTGAAAATAGAAGAATTTCTTGTAATAGTAGAAAATTTTAGTATAGTGAATATAAGTAATTAATAATCATTATCTTATTTTACACAACCATAGCAATTCTTAATTTTAACACAAGGAATTAATTTTTATATATTTAAATGATTTCATTCTTTAACAGTCAACACAATTGAAAAAAATGCCAATATAAATTCTTTCAAATACGACAGTCATAGTTAATATAATCTTACAACGCCATAATTGTTACAAAATGTAAGAATAATAAAACAAAGGAAAAAAAAAAGTACTTCATCTCTAATTAAAACAATAAGAATCAAGTAAAATATTAGCATATCTACGTCATTAATTCAAACCACATAAACTATTAATAATACGTTATCTGAATCTGAACATCACATAAATTAGCATACTTTCTTGTTCTTTCCATTTTCTTCTTTGTTATCTTGATAATTTATCATACATTTTTATTGAGAATAGTTAGAAGTAAAAAAAAAAGATCTTACGTCCATGATTAAATAATGTTAATATCTACATGTAGAATGCTTGTCAAGTAAATATTTCTAAAGATGGCTTTATGTGGTGTAGTTATTAATTATTGAGCAAAACAGACGAAATTTCGGATTCAATATTTTCTTTTAGAACATTTATAAATTAAACCAGTCACCAGAAATATTTCCAATCATAAAAAAATATAATTTATTACAGTATATGATGTATCGTTAATCTTAGCTTTATTTATTTATTATTATTATCTAGAAAATTCGACTTTCAATTAAACTTAAACACAGACCACAACGAATATAAAAATGTGCATTCATTAACCAACGAAAGACTTTAATTCATGTTTTAAATTTAGTTTTGCTTTATATCTTTGATTATCTTAGGAAGTGTATGATGAATTTTTAGATTCAAAATGAATGTGCATGTATTCATTTTTAAAAATAAATAAAGATTCAAATTGAAAATACATTCTTTTAATTTTTCATCAAAAGCAACCCAAATGCTGTTCATTCAAAGTGAATGCTAATTGAAATACATTGATCTGATGTCGGAAGTTAGAATTTTTAATCTGTATTTTGCAAACATGGTAAGTTAGTCTCTTTTTTTCTGTTTTCATAAGATGTTTAGTATTACTTTTCCTGAAGTCTATTTTCGTGAAGACATTTGATTTTCACTATTTATTGGTCCTTTTTCTACACATAAATTTCATGTTATTTAATAATATATCTCATATCCCCATTTTAATATTTTTTATGATTAATCATAAGTATCTTTTTCACTTTTTAGAAAAAAATCCAACTGTTCTATTCATTTTTCCAACATTTGGGTGCAATTGGGGACTTTGATTGGGATAATTATTCAAATAAAAGTTTATTGATGGACTGAGATAAATTATATTGTCATAAAAATACAATTATTCTGACTTATGCATTCTATATTTATATTTTATACAATTTATACAATCATAAAATTGACTTTAAATCCTGTTTATTCAGAGACCTGAATGGTCAGTGGCAACCGCTGTGGTGCTCGGTGTTACAGGTTCCGGGTTTGAGTCCCGGTGGTGCCGTGGATGTTTGTAGTGGTTCGGAATCCACTTTAATCGACTACTGATCGTGGATTTTGCGGGGTATTTTTACTCCGCGATGTAGCTTATCTTCAAGCTACACACACCTCCTGGATAATGCTAAGTGAGTAACGTCGTGCAGCACTTGCCTTAAGGAATCAAATATAATTATCTAAGTGTTTGAAGGCTGCATTAGAACAAAAAAAAATGATAATGAATTCTTAATCTCCAACAAAGTTAAATATGTGTAAACAAAATTCATGTTGAAGTATAAAAATAGAAAAACATAATATATTCTAAGCTGATAGTTTAAAGCCATTAAATTTAATTTTTTGTAAATTAAATCTAAATTCTAGTATATAAATATTGCTGACAGAACATGAAACATAATCAATTTACAATTTAGATACAAATTTACAATTCTGAAAACATTCTGCAGCTAGTCAAAAAAACTAACCATAATGTCTGCTATTATACCTTTATTTTTAATTTAAGCCTCACCATAACATGATTGAAAATTCAAGTCAAAGTGTAAAGTATAAAATACTTTAAAAGCATATAAACTATGCTTTAAAGCATATAAAATATGCTTTTAAAGTATTTTATATAAAATACTTTAAAAGCATTAAAAGCTTTAAAAGCTATATACAATCACAAAATTGGCTTTAAATTCGGTTTATTCAAAATCAGTTTATTATGACTGTTATTTGAATTGTTTAACAGTCTATTATAACATTTATTATTAACACACCTTGAAAATGCCGAGTGGGTAGTACTATACAAAAGAAATAATTGACCTTTTCGATCATGATTTTATTTAGTTAGAGAATGGAAATAAATTTATTTAAGTTTCTAGAATCTTTCTTGAAAACTACAAAAGGAAAAAAATGAAATAGTATGATTCATAATATAAATATGCTCATGTGATTTTTAACAATAATAATATACTAAAGAAATAATTGCCTCTTTGATTAAAATTTTTTATTTTATTTCGTTAGAGAATGGAAAGAAAATTTATTTAAGGTTCTAGAATCTTTTTTGAAAACTGCAAATAGAAAAACGTGAAATAAAATGCCGTACATACTTGTTTACAATATAAATATGGTTCTGTAATTTTTAACAATAACACTGTACAAAAGAAATAATTGCTCTTTTCGATAAAATATTTATTTTATTTCGTTACAGAATGGAAAGAAGATTTATTTAGGTTCTAGAATCTTTTTGAAAACTGCAAATAGAAAAACGTGAAATAAAATGGCATACATACTTGTTTACAATATAAATATGGTTCTGTAATTTTTAACAATAACACTGTACAAAGAAATAATTGCTCTTTTCGATAAAATATTTATTTTATTTCGTTACAGAATGGAAAGAAAATTTATTTAAGGTTCCAGAATCTTTCTTTGAAACCACAACATGCTTCAAAACCACCATCAACCCAAATCTCTAGATTCCTAAATCCATCTTTTTGACCATCGTTTGACTTTAGAGTGACGATTTTTCCACTCCCCAAACCTCTCTAACTATCCGGCCAACCCCGCCCTTTTCTGGCAAATATCATCCATCCGGCAAGACTACGCCCAAAACCACGATAATTTACCCTTTTCCCCTTCCCCTGAATCCCCTTCATTGAAACCGGCCGTGATTGTCCGGGATGCAAAAACAATTTAACCCAAAGGTCCTGATTTATCCGGCCTAGATTCCCTTGACCATCGTCCACTTTAGAGTTGAATTGTGTTTTTCCATCCGGATACGCCTTAATGCGAGTCTATTATTTTGCCGGACGATGGTACTCTGAGGTTGCGAGCGATGTCGGGAATTTCATCCGGCAAGGATCCGATTACGCCCAAAACCACGATAATAAACCCGTTTTCGTGGTGGTGAAGAACCGTGTCACAGAACCCCCTACGTCTTGTAAATCCGGCCGTGATTGTCCGGGAGTGCTTAGAAAACAATTTAGAGAAGGTAACTGTTTTAACTTATCTCGTCCAGATGTCCCCGTGAATGGAAGGCGAATTTCCAATTAATTTTATAATTGTGTTTTTAAAACCATACGCCTTAATGCGAGTCTATTATTTTGCCGGACGATGGTATTTTATTTGAATTAAACTAGCGATGTCGAAATTTCACATCGAACAGAGATCCGATTAGGGGAACCTAGAGATAACATTCATGAGACGTGATTGAAAGTGGTGGTTATATAACCGTGTCATAGACGAATTTGAAACGGCTTATAAATCTACCCTCCCTTGACATTTATGTTGGCAGTGCTTACGTATTCACTGTAGCGGAGGCACATTATAACTTATTTCAGTCCATCAATAAACTGTTATTTGAATAAACTGAATTTAAAATTATTTTATAATTGTATAAAAAAAAAATTCATAAAGCTTCCAAAGTATGCTATTAATTAATGATATAATATATTGTTATTTGAATTAAACTAATTCTAATTACAATCACATAACTTAATTTCAATTATGTGATTGTATAAAAAGCATTTCATATAGCCTTCAAAGTGTGTTTTTATATAATGTTATAATAAACTATTATTTGAAAATAAATTATTTAAAGTCAATTTTATGATTGTATAAATTGTATAAAAGTTGTATAAATATAGATTGTATAAGTCCATATGATTGTATTTTTATGGCATTAAAACTTATCTCAGTCCATCAATAAACTGTTATTTGAATAAACCGAATTTAAAGTATAAAAAAAAAATAAATTCATAAAACTTCCAAAGATTTTAATTGTTAAATTAAACTCGAATTTTACATGAACTTAATTTATAAATTGTATAGAAAGTTGTTTAAATATAGATTGTATAAAAGTCAATATGATTGTATTTTTATGACATTAAAACTTATCTCAGTTAATCAATAAACTGTTATTTGAATAAACCAATCACATAATTTAAAGTAGATTTTGTGATTGTATAAATTGTATAGAAGTTGTATAAATATAGATTGTATAAGTCAATATGATTGTATTTTTATGACATTAAAACTTATTTCAGTCCATCAATAAACTGTTATTTGAATAAACCGAATTTAAAGTCGATTTTGTGATTGTATAAAAATCACTCCATAAAACATTTCCTTTCATTATCAAAATAAAATAAAAACTTTGTCGAAAAGGACAATTATTTCTTTTATATAACAATATAGTTAAAAATCACAGGAATGAAATCATATTTAAGCAGCATAGTAATGTAAGCAAGAATATATGACATTTTATTTCACGTTTTTCTTTCTGTATTTTTTAAATAAAACTGTAACTTAAATAAATTTCCTGTAATTTCCTTTTCTTCTGTAACTTAAATAAATTTCTTCCATTCCGTAACAAAATAAAATACAAAAAATTTATTCAAAAGGGCAATTATTTTTTTTTGTATAGTATTGTTGTTAAAAATCACATAATCATATTTATATTGTAAACAAGAATGTATGTATTTTTATTTCACGTTTTTCTTTTTATACAAATCATAAATAATTGTCTGGAATATTTTTGAAAACAATAATTGTCTGGAATATTTTTATTTCACTTTTTTCTTTTTATACAAATCGTAAATAATTGTCTGATATTTTTGAAAAAAATAATTGTCTGAATATTTTTATTTCGCTTTTTATTTTCTTATACAAATCGTAAATAATTGTCTGGGATATTTTTGAAAACGATAATTATCTGTAATATTTTTATTTCACTCTTTTCTTTTTATACCAACCGTAAATAATTGTGTGGAATATTTTGAGAACAATAATTTTCTGGAATATTTTTTATTTCACTTTTTTTCTTTTTATACAAATCGTAAATAATTGTCTGGGATATTTTTGAAAACAATAATTGTCTGAATATTTTTTATTTCGCTTTTTTTTTCTTATAAAAATCGTAAATAATTGTCTGGGATATTTTAGAAAACAATAATTATCTGTAATATTTTTATTTCACTTTTTTTTTTTATACCAATCGTAAATAATTGTGTGAAATATTTTTGAGAACAATAATTTTCTGGAATATTTTTTATTTCACTTTTTCTTTTTATACAAATCGTAAATAATTGTCTGGGATATTTTTGAGAACAATAATTGTCTGGAATGTTTTTTATTGCATTTTTTTCTTTTTATACAAATCGTAAATAATTGTCTGGGATATTTTTTGAAAACAATAATTGTCTGAATGTTTTTTATTCCGCTTTTTATTTTTTATACAAATCGTAAATAATTGTCTGGGATATTTTTGAAAACAATAATTTTCTGTAATATTTTTATTTTATTTTTTTCTTTTTATACCAATCGTAAATAATTGTTTGGGATATTTTTAAAACAATAATTGTGTGGAATATTTTTTTTCTTTTTATAAATCAATAATTTCCTGGAATATTTTTATTTCACTTTTTTCTTTTTTATACAAATCGTAAATAATTGTCTGGGATATTTTTGAAAACAATAATGGACTGAAATGTTTTTTACTGCATTTTTTTTTTTTTATACAAATCGTAAATAATTGTCTGGAATATTTTTGAAACAATAATTGTCTGAAATATTTTTTATTTCGCATTTTTTTTTCTTTTTATACAAATCGTAAATAATTGTCGGGGATATTTTGAAAACAATAATTTTCTGTAATATTTTTATTTCATTTTTTCTTTTTATACCAATCTTAAATAATTGTTTGGAAGATTTTTTGAAAACAATAATTGTGTTGAATATTTTTTGAAAACAATAATTTTCTGGAATATTTTTTATTGCATTTTTTCTTTTATTCAAATCGCAAATAATTGTCTGATATATTTTTGAGAACAATAATTGTCTGAAATGTTTTTTTATTGCATTTTTTCTTTTATACCAATCGTAAATAATTGTCTGGATATTTTTGAAAATAAAAAATAAAAATAATTTATTCAAATGGCTGCCCCCAACTCTTTAGAATTTGTATTGATTTGATTTTTGAAATTAATATGATCCCGAGTTTTCAGCTGGCTATTATTAACAACAGGATCGCAAAACAAAATATTTATTTACCTGAAATCGAATAAATACGGGAATGGATACAACTCAGTCCTTCCAAAATGAAGACCTGAATGGGCGAGTGTCTTGCGCTCTGTGTTATAGTTTCGGGTTCGTGTTCCGGCGGTGCCTTGGATATTTGTAGTGGTTCGGAATCCACTTTAGGCCCTTTAGGTCCCAGTCTATGACTGTAGAGTGTCACGGAGCCAAGACAGACTTATACCTACTGCGCTCCATCACAACTAAAGTTCTTCCCTTTCCCTTCATCCATGAGACCACACGATTTCGTAGGCTTGGTCTAGATGCTTACTTGTCTTTCTTTTTGCAGGTAAACTATTTGAAAAATATTATTTGTTTGAATAATATGTTCACCTGCTGTCACTACGACTATCGGGTTTCTTTCTTTCGGTGGTTCTTCATTTATTTACAAGAAATTTCTACAAAGATATACATTCAAACGTTTATGGAATCTTCATTTATTTACAAAATATTTAACTGAAGATAAAAGGGTCTTTGGTAAAACATCTCAAAGGCAAAAGCAAACTGGAAGACAAAGTTCTTTTTAGAATAAAACAACTCGTTTCCACAGCAACTGCTGGTCTCCAATGCAACAGCTCGTTTCCACAGCAACCAACATCCCGTTTCCACGGCAACAGCGCAATTCGAATCGCTTCCAAACGATTTCTATAAAACTACCACGTGACGTTGCGTGGCGCGAACTAAAGCATAAGAATTCCAACACCTGCCTGATGGCCGAATGCCTGGAGCTCGATGCCATAGGTTTCGATTTCGAGTAACGGTGGTGCCATGGATGTTTGTAGTGGCTCTGAATCTATTAAACCGTAGGTTCCGGTCTCATATGACTGTACAGATATGGCAGTGAGACTAACAATCCTATCCCGTGGGCCTGAATCACCCAGTCTCTAGCGCTCAATCGTCTCCACATGTATCCTATTCAAACCCGGCGTTGTCATGGATGATTGTAGTGGTTCTGAATCCAATTTAATCTGTAAGTCTCAGTTTCATATGAATGAAGAGCATCACGGTGCCCAATCAGACTTCTCTCACCCACATCATTCCCAAACTCTTCAGGAGCAACTTTGCTCTAAATACGATGTGGTGTAGCTGACTTTCCAAAATAATTTTAATTTCAAAAGAATTCTAGTTCGCTATACTTGAAAACATTCTTTAGAAAGTTTTCGAAACTTTGTTCTAAGAGCATTTTTCTTATGGTTTCATGTTAAATGACTCAGAAACTCGAGCAAAAATACTGTGAAAAGTTTTAAAATGTAAGTAAACATCTCATTTTTGTCATGTCTGAATATGATGTTATTCTGCTATAAAAACACGTTTCACCAAAAAAAAAAAAAAAAGCCAATAAAGAAAATTATTTGAAACAATTAATTTAAAGGAGAACTACGAATAATTTTATTTTTAAAAATTTCTAATTCCCTGCTTGATTTCAATTATTTAATTACAGAAATATACATGAAATGCATATTGATAAAAGTAATAAAATGCCTATAAAAATATTAAGTAATTCAATGTAATAAGCACACGGTTTTCAATTGTTTATGAGTATCTGGTAATTAAGCGACCGTGCCATGCATATAAGAAGTAAAATTTAATATTTAGAATTTAATTAAATTTAAGAAAATGTTTCTTGATATATTTTACAGTTTAAACTCATCAAAATTAATAAAACCCTGCATAAAATACAACAAAAATTTATATACGACAAATTTAAAATATTTTAATGAAATTTATGGATATGATATCAACTAAAACATGGTTACAAAATTACACATTGTTTAGGCGAAGTTGGTAATTAAAATTGTTGGGATGCCACTGACATAGTAAAAGATGGAAAAAAAAAGTAATTGTCATTTAGTGATTTAAATGCCAATATATTTCCTAAATTTCAACACTGTCTATATCAATTTGTTACCAAATAAATATGATTATTAAGAAATATTTATAAATTTGCATATATTAAATTATTAAGTTCACTTAATTATTTGTTTTAAGAATATCGTCAAGATGCTGGCATTACTCTAATATAAAACATGTTAATTTTGAGAATTAATGGAGAATCGTATTTAGAGATGATAATTAATAAACTTACGTTCATTGTTATTAGTTTTTAAAAAAAAATGATATCTTATAATTTTCTTATATTATTCTTTCGCGAAAATTTTAAAAAGTTGATAGATTTTGAGAAATAATTTCCAAAAATAATTTCCATAGAATTTTTCTATGTGCATTTTTAGGTTTGGACAGCATCGAGAAACTTTTACAACATAAAAATAAATACAGTTTCATTAAAAAGTTTTAGAATTTTTTTTTTTCTCAAATAGGAAAATATCTAAAGATATATTATTAATTTTATTTGATATATACATATATATATATACACTGACTACCAATAAGTATTTGGACACCTGCGATAGAAAAGAAAAACGAACTTTATGCAAAATCAATAGTTGGTAGAGCCCCCACGAGAAGCAATTACAGCGTGAAACCTCCGGGGCATACTTTCCACAAGTCTTTGTATGACAGCTAGTGGTATTTTCTTCCACTTGGCTTGGAGAAGACATAGAAGTTCCTTTACCGATTTTGGACGGGTAGTGCACCCCGGAATTCGGCGATGCAACGCGTCCCAGAGGTTCTCGATAGGGTTGAGATCTGGGCTCTGGGCAGGCCAGTCCATTCGATGAACTCCATTGGCACCATACCAAGCCTTGGTTAACGTCGAAATATGACAACTGGCATTGTCGTCCTGAAAGTAACAGGGGTCCAACCCGTAAAAACTGCCACAACGTAGGAAGCACATTGTCATCCAAAATAGTGCAGTAGGCATCGGCGTTGAGCTTACCATGAATGGGGACCAAGGGTCCCAGTCCATACCAGGAGAAACACCCCCAGACCATAATTCCACCTCCGCCGAACTTCACTGTTGGTACAATGCATTCTGGCAGGAGACGTTCTCCAGGCAGACGCCAGACCCTGTCATCCGAACGGTAAAGGGTGAACCTTGATTCGTCACTCCAAAGAATCCGTTTCCACTAATCCACAGTCCAATTTCGATGTGCTTTGCACCACATTAACCGAGTAGCATGGTTGGACTTTGTAATTAAAGGCTTATGGGCAGCAGCACGACCATGAAAACCATGCAGATGTGCTTCCTTACGGATGGTATTCATTCGATACTCCCGGATGCCTGTTAAAACTCTTCACGGATGAGGGCCATCGGTTGGGTGCGGCTCTTTCGAATTTCTCTGGTGAGCACTCGTCGGTCTCTATCTCCCAGTTTCGTTGGTCTGCCGACTCGGGGCACATTCCGACAATCACCGCTCACCTTCCACTTCTTAATCACATAGGCCACTGTCGATTTTGGGTACTTCAGATCGCTAGATATGTCCCTTAAGGATCGGCCACATTTGTGATACCCGCTAATTATACCTTTCTCGAAATCAGAGAGCTCCGAACTGAGCGGCATCTTGCATGCGACTAATGCCGATGCTGTTTCCTACACGATGTATACCGGCGGAGTCCGTGACGTACCTCAGGACCGCAGATAGCATCATTTGCATAGGTGTCCAAATACTTATTGGCAGTCAGTGTATATCAAATAAAATATATAAATCGATGGATGTGAGTGTGAGTATATGTATGTATGTCGTGCATAAATTAAGAACTGTAAATCTTGGAGCTATAATTTGTTTCCAAATTATAGCTATATTTTATATAAAATTTAGTCCAGAATCTCAGAAAATATCCTATATTTTGTAAATTAACAATCATTGTTATTTTAAATTTATTGTTATTTAATTATTAATTAATTAATTTTATCAACGATTAACTATCCTATAACTAAACCATATTTGGGGTATATCGCCAGTTAACATCCAGATAAATTCAACTATACTTTTTATTTGACGGTAGAAATTTTCTTGAATTTATGTGATTTTTTTTTAATTGAAATTTATGTGATGGTATTGTTTTTTAATAAAATTTTTGTTTGTTTCAAAATTTTTTTCATTTGCAAATTGCTATTTAAATTAATTTTTCCTCGAAAGTTTTGCAAATGAAAATTTGCACTTTTAACCGATATTTTTTTTCAAACAAATGTTTTACATCATGCCAACAAATCCCCTACAGACAGCTTTAGCAGCAATTTCAGATCTTTTTACAATATGAAAAAATTGATAAGTGAAAATGCTTAATTATAAATGCTTACTGATAAAGAAACTTTCAATGTACTAAAGCATTACTCAAGAACCATCTATTAGTGAGTTCCTGACTAACTTTTCCTAACTATGCAAAATCCATAATCATCTAATTAAAACTTTTTAAATTTTCTTGAATTATAGCTTTTTGTGTTTTTTCAATCCTATTGTAGTTAGTATATTAATAAACGAATTTATTTGTTGACTTAAATAAATATAAACTATAACGAATAATTAGTTTCAAGAGAGGAAAAATTCCTAGATTTGCGGTACTAAATTACTTGAACTATGATAAAAAAAAATATTGCCTTCATAATAAAGGAAGTCTATTGATTTTTGAAAATTAATTTCTCTCTCTACGGATCTTTATAAAAATGGAATTCTTGTAATTAAAATGACGAAAAAAAAAATAATGTATTCCAAATTTAGTTGGATTTTAAATTCATGCGCATTGATCGAAAAAGTTTGTTTGTTTACGTAAAGTAGTTTATCGATGAAATAGCTCGTTAATTAGATAATTATTGAAGATCGGATGCTTTCTAGATGATGAAATGACTTTCTGAGTATTTAACTTCCTAATGAGAATGCTTTCTTCTAATGATGATGATGGAAATATTTGAAAAAAAATTGTGTACGTATCATTTATGATTACTAACTCAGATTGGTTTTATAATTATTTCTTTTTTTAGATAAATTTATATACATAGGGAATTACATTCTTTGTGTATTGAATTTTGTGCCGTTTTCTAAAATTCATATTGAATAAATCAAAATGATGAATATTTTTTTCTCTCTTAATATATGTGACAAACATGCGTGCAAACTTATGTGATTTTCTTTAACGTAAAAACTATAAATTTGTGAAATTCGTTTTTTTTAACTCTTTCTCATTTCAGAAATTGTCATTATTTATTTTATAAATAAACGATCATTATTATTTTGTTTTTATTGTAACTTAATTATTAATTTAATTTTATTAACACTGATTTATTCTAAACCTTATTTGATAGATGTCAATTCATGGCGAGATCACTGCATCTATAGTTTTTTATTTATCGGTAAAATTTTCTTGGAATTAAAAAGGATCAATTTTTGACGTTTATATGATGGTATTGTATTTTTAATACATTTTTTTACTTAAAAAGTATTTTTATTTAAGGATAAATTTAATTTTATAAATAATTAAACAGTTTCTCTTCTAAAGTTTTGCAAATGGTAATTTGCAATTTAACAGATATTTTTAAATAAATGTCTTATATCACGCCAACATGTCTCCCATAGACATGTAGACAGCTTTAGCAGGAATTTCAAAAACTTTTCGAAAATATGAAGAACTATATAATCACAATAATTTTAACTATGCTAAAGAAAAGAAAAGAAAAAAAAAAAACTTAAAGAAATTAATTAAAGAAAAAAAAAGAAATTTAATTTAAAGAAACTTTCAATGTTTCCAGTGTTGTTCAAGAGTCATCTATACGTGAGTTATGACTAACAATTCTAAAACTATGCAAAATCCATAGTTCATTCTTAATTAAAAATGTTGAAATTTTCACAAATTAAAGCTTTTTTTGTGACATTTCCCTCGTATTATAGTTGGAATATTAATAAACAAACTGATTTGTTGACTTAAATAAATGTAAACCATAGCGAATGATTAATTTAAAGAGAGGAGAAATTCCTAGACATGAGAAACTGAATTACTTGAACTATGATAGAAAAAAATTACATTCATAATAAAGGATGTCATATTTTTGAAAATTAATTTCTCTCTCTACGAATCTTTATCAAAATGGAATTCTTGTAATTAAAATGATGGCAAAAAAATAAGAATCAAATTTAGTTGGATTTTAAATTCATGCGCATTGATCGAAAAAGTTTGTTTACATAAATTAGTTTATCGATAAATAGTTCTTTAATTAGGTAATTATTGAAGATCGGATGCTTTCCCAGATGATGAAAGGACTTTCTGAGTATTTAACTTCCTAATGAGAATTCTTCTTCTGATGATGATGATGGAAATATATGGAAAAAAAATGTTAGATTAATCATTTATGATCACATTAATCATTAGATCACATTTATGTTAAAAATCTGAGTTTTTAAACATAAATGTTTAAAAACTCAGATTGGTTTAGGATTATTTCTTCTTTTTAGTTAATTTCTATACAGTGGTAATTAAATTTATTGTGTATTGAATTTCGTGTCATTTCCTAAATTTATAGTACGCAAGTCAAATTGATGTACCTTTTTTCTCTTTTTATGCTTGAGAATATCATGCATGTAAACTTCTGCATTTCTCTTTAACATAAAAACTATATTTTTGTGAAATTCGTTTTTTTCCTCTTGATTGTTTCAGAAATTGTCATTATTTATTTAATGAATAAACAATCATTATTATTTTAATTTTATTGTGACTTAATTTTTAATTTAATTTCATTAACAATTACATATCCTAAACCTTATTGGATGGGCAATGTCAATAATAGCAATATCACTTTATCTGTAGTTTTTATTTATCTTCAAATATTTTCTTTGAAGTTAAAATGGTCCTTTCTTGAAGTTTATATGAATTTATTGTATGATGTATTGAAGTTTATATGATGTTTTACTTCAAAATTATTTTAATTTAAGGATGGAATTAGTTTTATAACTAATTAAAAAGTGTTTCCTCTAAAGTTTTGCAACTGATAATTTTCACTTTGACAAATATTTTTTGAAGCAAATGTTTTACATAACGCCAACATGTTTCCTAAAAAAGTATATAGACAGCCTTAGCAGCAATTTTAAATCTTCTTAAAAACATGAAGATCTATATAATCACACTCATATTAAATATGTTTATTGACAAAGAAACTTTCACTGTTTACCAATCTATGTTCAAGAGTCTTCAATAGGTCCATTCCTAACTATGCGAAATCTATAGATCATTTCTAATTAAAAATCGTAATCTTTTCACAAATTAAAGCTTTTTGTGACTCTTATCATATTATAGTTGGAATATTAATAAAAGAGTTTATTTGTTGACTTAAATAAGTGTAAACCATAGCGAATAATTAATTTAAAAGAGAAGAGAAATTTCAGACTTGACGAACTAAATTACTTGAACTATGATAGAAAAAATATTACCTTCATAATAAAGGTAGCCTATTAATTTTGAAAATTAATTTCTCTCTCTTCGGATCTTTATAAAAGTTGAATTCTTATAATTAAAATGATGAAAAAAAATAATTCCAAATTTAGTTGGATTTTAAATTCATGCGCATTGATCGCAAAAGTTTGTTTGCTTAGGTAAATTAGTTTATCGATATAGCTCGTTAATTAGGTAATTGTTGAAGATTGGATGCTTTCCTAGAAGATGAAATGATTTTCTGAGTATTTAACTTACTAATGAGACTGGCTTCTTCTTCTGATGACAATGATGAAGGAAATATTTGAAAAAAAAATATGTGCGTATCATTTATGTTTGCTAACTCAGATTGATTTTATAATTATTTTTTTAGATAAATTTCTATACAGTGGCAATTAAATTTTTTGTATTGAAATTTATGACATGCTCTTAAAGTTCTTATAGTTCATATTACATTATACATTCATATTATATTATTATTCATTTATTTCATATTATCTTAAAGTTCATATTATTAATTTATGACATGCTCTTAAAGTCAAAATGAGTACATTTACGTAGTAATGTACTCAAAATGAGTACAAAGTACATTTTTTTTTTTTTGTCTTTCAATGTATGTGAAAAGCATACTTGTAAACGTATGTATGTTTCATTAACATAAAAATATATTTTTTTGGGAAATTCGTTTTTTTTCTCTCTTTTTTTATTTCAGAATTGTCACTATTTACCTTATAAATGAGCGATTATTATTATTTTAATTTTATTGTGACTTAATTATTAATTTTATTTTATTGTGACTTAATTATTAATTTAATTTTATGAATAATTTTGTATCCTAAACCGTATTTAATGGATAATATTTATTAATGGCTAGATCACTACATCTATAGTTTTTTATTTATCGGTACAAATGTTCTTGAAATTAAAATGGTCAGTTCTTGAAGTTTATATGATGGTATTGTATTTTTAACACATTTTTTACTTTAAAATTATTTTTATTTAAGGATAAAATTAATTTTGTAGCTAATTAAAAAGTTATTCTTCTAAATTTTGCAAAAATAATTTGCACTTTTAATAGATATTTCATCAAATAAATGTTTTATATCATGAGGCAATGTCTCCTATAGGTCTTTTTATATGAAAAAAAAAAATTAATTTAATTTCAAAACTTTTTAAAAATTTGAAGAACTGTATAGTAACACTCATTTTAATATGCTTAGTGATAAAGAAATTTTCAGTGTTTTCCAAAGTTACTCATGAATCATCTATAGATGAATTCTAGACTAACTCTTCCTAGTAACTATGCAAAATCCATAGATCATTCCGAATTAAAAATCTTTTAATTTTCACTAATTAAAATATTTTTGTGACTTTTCTCTCATATTACAGTTGGAATATTAAAAAAATAATTTATTTGTTGACTTAAATAAATGTAAACCATAGCGAATAATTAGTTTACATAGAGGAGAATTTCCAAGTCTTGAGGAACTAAATTACTTAAAATATGATAAATAAATATTACCTTCATAATAAAGGAAGTTTATTGATTTTTGAAAATTCATTTCTCTCTCTACGGATCTTTATAAAAATGGAATTCTTGTAATTTGAACGATGGGAAAAAAAGGAAGAATTCCAAATTTAGTTGGATTTTAAATTCATGCGCATTGATTGAAAAAGTTTGTTTGTTTACGTAAATTAGTTTATCAATGAAATAGCTCGTTAATTAGGTAATTATTGAAGATCGGATTCTTTCCTAGATGATGAAATGACATTCTGAGTATTTAACTTCCTAATGAGAATGGTTTCTTCTGATGATGATGATGGTAATATTAAGAAAAAAATGCCAGCGTATCATTTATGATTACTGACTCAGATTGGTTTCATAATTATTTCTTTTTTTTTTTTTTGGGGATAAATTTCTGTACAGTGGTAGTTAAATTTTTGTGCATTGAATTTTGTGTTATTTTATAAAATTCATATTACGCAAGTCAAAACGATGTATTTTTTTTTATCTCAATGTACGTGAAAAGCATATATGTAAACTTCTGTATTTCTCCTTAGCATTAAAATTATATTTTTGTGAAATTCGCTTTTTCCCACTTTATTATTTCAGAAATTGTCATTAGTTATTTTGCAAATAAACAATCACTATTTAACTTTTATTGTGACGTAATTATTAGTTTAATTTTATTAACAATTACATTTCCTAAACCTTATTTGATGGGTAATGTCAATTAATAGCGAGGTCACTACATTTAAATTTTTTTTTTTTTATAGGGAAAAATTTTCTTGAAACTAAAATGGTCAATACTTGAAATTTCTTTGATGATATTGTATTTTTATACATTTTTTACTTCAAAATTATTTTTATTAAAGCATAAAATTAATTTTATAACTGATTAAAATGTTTTCCTCTAAAGTCTTGCAAATAATTATTTGCACTTTTAACCGATAAATTTTCAATAAATGTGTTTAGCATGCCAACATGTCTCCTATAGACATATAGACAGGTTTAGCAGCAATTTAAAATCTTCTTCAAAATATGAAGAACTAGATTTTTCACTTTATGAGTAAGCAAAGTTAATAAACAATCATTAATATTTAAATTTTATTTTGATTTATTTAATTTTTAATTAATTTTATTATCAATTAATTATCCTAAAACTAAATTGAAGAAACTTTGAATGTTTTCCAGCGTTGTGCAAGAGTCATCTGCAGCTGTATTCCTGACTAACAATTCCTAACTAAGCGAAATCCATAGATCATTTTTAATTAAAAATCTTAACATTTTCAAAAATAAATGTTTTTTGTGTTTTTTCCCTCCTACTGTCGTTGGAATATTAATAAATGAATTTATTTGTTGACTTAAATAAATGTAAACCACAGCGAATAATTAGTTTAAAGAGAGGAGAAATTCCTTGACTGGATGAACTAAATTACTTGAACTATGACAAAAATATTACCTTTATAATAAAGCAAATGTATTGATTTTTGAAAATTAATTTCTCTCTCTCACCGGATATTTATAAAAAATGAAATTCTTGTAATTAAAAGGATGGCAAAAAAAGTAATATTTCCTAATTTAGTAGGTTTTTAAATTCATACGCAATGATCAAAAAGTTTGTTTGTATATTTAAATTAGTTTATCGATGAAATAGCTCGTTAATTAGGTAATTATTGAAGATTGGATGCTTTCCTAGATGATGAAATGACTTTCTGATTATTTAACTTCCTAATGAGAATGCTTTCTTCAAATGATGATAATTGGAATATTAGAAGAAAAATGTGTGCGTATCATTTATGTTTACTAACTGAGATTGGTTATATAATTATTATTTTTTTTTTTTTCAGTAAATTTCTATACAGTGGTAATAAAATTTTTTGTTTATTGAATTTTGTGATATTTTCTAAAATTCATGTTACGTAAGTCAAAATGATATGTAGCTTTTTCTATCTCAATGTATGTGAAAAGCATGCTTGTAAACTTCTATATTTTTCTTTCACATAAAAACTATGTTTTTGTGAAATTCATTTTTTTTTTTTTATTATTTCAGAAATTGTCATTATTTGTTTTATAAATTAAGAATCATTATTATTTTAATTCTATTGTGACACAATTATTAATTTTATTTTATTAACAATTACATATCCTTAATCTTATTTGATGATAAAGTCAATTAATGGCGAGATCTCCCATCTGTAGTTTTTTTTTTTATCGGCAAAAATGTTCTTGAAATTAAAATGATCAATTATTGAAGTTCGTGTGACGGTATTATATTTGTAATACATTTTTTATTTATTTCAAAAATATTTTTATTTAAGGATAAAATTAATTTAATAATTAATTTAAAAGTTTTTCTTTCTAAAGTTTTGCAAATGATATCTTGTACTTTTAACAGTAAATGTCTTGTATCACGTCAACATGTCACCAAAGATGCCAACATATCAACAAAGGTATATAGATATATTTAGCAGCAATTTCAAAACTTTTTAAAATATGAAGAACAATATAATCACACTAATTTTAACTAAGCTTACTAATAAAAAAATTTCAATGTTTACCAGTGTTGTTCAAGAGTCATCTGTAGATTATTCTAGATATATATTTATAGAGTCTTCTATGAATTATTCAGTAACCTTTCCTAACTATGCAAAATCCATAGATCTTCACTAATTAAAAATATTAAAATTTTTACGAATCAAAGCTTTTTGTGTTTCCATCTATATTATAGTTAGAATATTAATAAACGAATTTATTTGTTGACTTAAATAAATGCAAACCATCGCGAATAATTCGTTTAAAGAGAGGAGAAATTCCTAGACTTGGGGAACCAAATTACTTGAACTATGATAAAAAAATATTACCTTCTTAATAAAGGAAGTCTATTGATTTTTGAAAATTCAATTTCTCTCTCTACGGATCTTTATAAAATGGAATTCTTGCAATTAAAATGATGAAGCAAAAAAAGAAGAATTCCAAATTTAGTTGGATTTTAAATTCATGCGCATTGATCGAAAAAGTTTGTTTGTTTACGTAAATTAGTTTATCGATGAAATAGCTCGTTAATTAGGTAATTATTGAAGATCGATGCTTTTCTAGATGATGGAAGGGCTTTCTGAGTATTTAACTTCCTAATGAGAATGGTTTCGTCTTATGATGACGATGGAAATATTTGAAAAAAAAATATGTGAGTATCACAAATGTTCACACTAACTCAGATTGGCTTTATTATTATTATTTTTTTTTCGATACATTTATACAATAGTAATTAAATTTCTGGTGTATTGAATTTTGTGACATTTTCTAAATTCATAATAAGTAAATCAAAATAATGCACATTTTTTTTCTCTATTAATATATGTGGAAATCATTCATGCAAACTTAAATATACTTTTATGTTAAAGAGAAATACAAAAACTTTGTGAAATTTTTTTTCCTCTTTATTATTTCAGAAATTGTCATTATTTATTTTGTAAATAGACAATCATTATTATTTTAATTTTATTGTGACTTTTATTAATTTAATTCTTTTAACAATTACTTATCCTAAACCTTATTTGATGAATAATCTCAATTAATGGCGACATTACGTCATCCATAGCTTTTTAGTTATCGAAAAAAATTTTCTTGAAATTAAAATGGTAAATTCTTAAAGATGTGAAGGTGTTGTAAGCATTTTTTTTGCTTCAAAATTATTTTAAATTATTAAAATAAATAATTAATTTTCGAATTATAATTGCAAATTTAATATAATTATAAGATTATTTTTAAATGTATAATTAATTTTATTAATAATTAAAAAAAAAATTTTTATTTTATAAATTATTTACAAGAACTTTTCGTTTAAAGTTTTGCAAACGATAATTTGCACATTTAACCGATAATTTTTCAAACAAATATTTTATATCATGCCAACATGTCTTTTATAAGCAAATTTTTCTGGCAGCAATTTCAAAACAATTTAAAAATGTAAAAAAAACAATTTAGTGACGCTGACTTTATCAGCAATCATTGTTAATAAACAATCATTATTATTTTAATTTTATTGTGATTTAATTATTAATTAATTTACTTTATTATCAATTAAATAGTCTATAACTAATCCTTAGTGGATGAATATTGTCAGTTAATGGTGAGATCACTTCATTTTAATTGTCGGTAGAAATTTTCTTGAAATTAATATGGTCAATTTTTGAAGTTTATGTCATGATATTTTTAAACATTTTTTTGTTTCTTTCAAAATTATTTTTGCTAATCAAAATAAATAATTCATTTTTAAATTATAATTTTAAATTTAATATAATGATAAAATTAAAATAAAATTTTTTTTTTTATTGTTTTAAATTATTTAAAATTATTTTTCTTTTAAAGTTTTGCAAACGATAATTTCCAGTTTTAACAAATACTTTTTTTTTCAAATAAATTATTTATATCATACCAACATGTCTGCTATAGACATATAGACAGCTTTAACAGCAATTTCAAAACTAAAAATATATAGAACTATTTAGTGACACTCACTTTATCATTAAGCATAGTTAATAAACAATCATTATTATTTGAATTTTATTTTGATTTAATTATTAATTAATTAATTTTAATATCAATTAATTATAAGAAACTTTCAATGTTTTCTATTATTGTTCAGGAGCCTTCTATAGGTGATTTAAGGATTAAACATTTCTAACTATGCAAAATCCATAGATCATTGAGAATTAAAAATCTGAAAATTTTCACGAATTAAAGCTTTTTGCATTTTTCCCTCATATTATAATTGGAATATTAATAACTAATTTATTTGTTGACCTAAATATATGTAAATCACAGTGACTAATTAGTTTAAAGAGAGGAGAAATTCCTAGACTTGGGGAACTAAATTATTTCAACTTTGATAAAAAAAAATTTGAGAATGGTTAATAAAGGAAGTCTATTGATTTTTGAAAATTAATTTCTCTTTCTACGGATCTTTATAAAAATGAAATTCTTGTAATTAAAATGATGAAAAAAAAGAATTCCAAATTTAGTTTGATTTAAATTCATGCGCATTGATATAAAAAGTTTGTTTGTTTACGTAAATTAGTTTATCGATGAAGTAGCTTGTTAATTAGGTAATTATTGAAGATCGGATGCTTTCCTAGATGATAAAATGACTTTCTGAGTATTTAACTTCCTAATGAGAATGGTTTCTTCTTCTGATGACGATGAGAATATTTGAAAAAAAAAATGCCTGCGTATCATTTATGTTTACTAATTCTGATTGGTTTTATAATTATTTTTTTATATATAAACTTCTATACAGTGGTAATTAAATTTATTGTGTATTAAATTTTGTGATATTTTCTAAAATTCATATTACACAAGTCAAAATGATGTACATTTTTTTCTCTCATTGCATGTAAAAAGCATGCATGTAAACTTCTATACTTTTCTTTCCACTAAAAAAACTATATTTTTGTGACATTCGTATTTTTCATCTTTATTATTTGAGAAATTGGCATTATTTATTTTTACAAACAAACAATCCTTATTATTTTAATTTTACTGCAACTTAATTATTAATTTAATTTTATTAACAATTACTTATCCAAAACCTTTTTGATTGATAATGTCAATTAATGACGAGATCACTTCATCTATGGCTTTCTATTTATCGGTAAAAATTTTCTTGAAATTAAAATGCACAATTCTTGTTGTTTTTATGATGGTATTTTATTTTAATGCATTTTTCACTTCAAAATAATTTTTATTTGAGGTCAAAATTAATTTTATAACTAATTAAAAAGTTTTTCCTCTTAAGTTTTGCAAATCATAATTTGCAATTATAACCGATAATTTTTCAAATAAATAATATTTATCACGCCAACATGTCTTTCTAAAAATATAGACAGATTTAGCAGCATTTTCAAGACTTTTTAAAAATATGAAAAACTTTATAGTCACATTCATTTTAAATATGCTTCCTGATAAAGAAATTTTCAATGTTTTCCACAGTTACTCAAGAATCATCTGTAGGTAAATTGTTGACTAACTGTTCTAAGACTGCAAAATCCATAGATTATTTCGAATTAAAAATCTTAAACTTTTCACAAATTAAAGGTTTCTGTGACTTTTCTCTCCTATTATAGTTGGAATATTAATAAACGAATTTATTTGCTGACTTAAATAAATGTAAACCATAGCGAATAATTAGTTTAAAGAGAGGAGAAATTCCTAGACTTGAGGAAACAATTTACTTGAACTATGATAGAAAAAAATATTACCTTCATAATAAAGGAAGTCTATTGATATTTGAAATTTAATTTCTCTCTTTACGGATCTTTATAAAAATGGAATTCTTGTAATTAAAACGATGAAACAAAAAAAAAGAATTCCAAATTTAGTTGGATTTGAAATTCATGCGCATTGATCGTAAAAGTTTGTTTGTTTACGTAACTTAGTTTATCGATGAAATAGCTCGTTAATTAGGTAATTATTGAAGATCGGATGCTTTCCTAGATGATGAAATGACTTTCTGAGTATTTAACTTCCTAATGAGAATGGTTTCTTCTTCTGATGATGATGGAAATAATTGGAAAAAAAAAAAAATGCAGCGTATCATTTATGTTTACTAATTCTGATTGGTTTAATAATTAATTTTTTTTTATAAATTTCTATACAGTGGCAATTAAATTTCTTGTGCATTAAATTTTGTGATATTTTTAAAAAGATAATACGCAGGTCGAAATGATCTAAAAATTAATTCTCTTTAAATGTATGCAAAAAGCATGTTTGTAAACTTTTGTGTATTTTTGTGAAATTTATTTATTTTTCTTTAGTATTAATTTTGTTAGGAACCAAAAGGTTTAAAAAAATGCATTTTATATAATTAAAAATGCAATAGTATTGTTTTCAAATCAAACTTATTGCAAACTAGAATTCATAAAATGATAGCAAATATTTTTCAATTAAAACCTTTTTTATGTGTTTCAATTTTTAAAATAAAATATTAATCGATTGAAAGATAATAACTGTTTAAATTTAATTTTTACATTGTTATTTGATTGGTTTTTAACCTAAATTCATAAATGATATTGATGATCTTTCTCTGTCTGGCGTAAAATTCTCTTTTGGCCATTCATTTCTATTCAGTTGTGTTCTGAATAATTACAATTTTAAGACCTAATCATAATTATGATTTCTTTTTTTTAATTCTTGTGCATTAAATTTTTAGAATTCAGAGAAATGTGATATTTTCAATGTTCCCGGAAACAAACCTTAGCACACCCCTTGTAAGCATACCCTGCAGCAAACTTTAGCACACTCCTGCAAGCAAAACCTGTAGTAAACCTTAGTACACCGCTGTAAACAAAGCCTGTAAACAATCCGTGCCTGCAGCAAACCTTAACACACATCATTAAGCAAAGCCCATCGCATAACTTAGCCCATTTCTGTAAGCAAAACGCGTAACAAACTTTAGCACACACTCAAAGCTTTAGGAAACCTTAGTACATATCTGTAAACAAAGGAATATTTCTGTTTAGCAAAAATCCTTTAGAAAATCTTAGTACATACCTCTAGGAATATTCCACCTGTCAAGCAGCGCCTGTAGCAAACTTTAGCATACCCCTGGTGTTTTAAAGTATACTCTTATAAAGGTCATCAAAAAAGGTAGACTTTCCCTTTTCCTTCTTTTATCTGAAATACAGAAATCTGTATGAAACATATGCTGGTAAATATCGACATTCTTTTAAAGATGAGAATGTTGTTGGTTTAAAATATTGGGGAAAGTGACCTGAGACATTTCGCTATTAGCACATCAGAATATGTACTAAATTCAATGTTATCCAATGTGCACCAAAGGAGTATTGATACATGGCACTAATAAAAAAAAAGCATAAAAAAAAACTCCCCCAAGGATGGTATGTGTGAATTTTGTGCATTTATTAATCCCTTAAGACCTTGACAACGCCTAATCACTGTGAATGCGAGGTTTCTAGAAACCGCATAGTAGAGATAGATAGGCTGTTGGACACCCGAGATTTCATTGTTTTGCAGTGAATTTCAAGCCACTGCGGGATATATGGAAATGAGCAGGCTGATATATTCCCAAGAAGGGACACAAATGATGCAACCTGATCCTCCTTTGCCTTTGCGTCATATAGGGTGGTATATATTTTTCTCTATTAAATTCTACCGTTTCAACTTGTACAGTGAAGTCTTCTGAAAAAAAAGTGGAATTCCCTATTGAATAATGCAACACAATTTTCAGTTCCTTGCCTAGAGCCGTCGACGGGGCCTGCTTTTGATTGTCACGCGTCATGACATTTTTACAGATTCACCTGTGTAGAATAGGACTGGCTGATAAAGACATCTGCCCACTTTGCTACTATGGTGTTCATATGACTGGAGAGCACCTCATCATATGCTGTAACGTTCGTAACTGTATCCCTTTTATGCTACTGTCAATGCCTTTAGTGGTTGTTGTTGTTTTTAATCGTTTTTTAATGTATTGGGCTTGCCAACGACTAATGTCCGAGAGGTCGGAGGCATACATAAGATAAAAAATAATACTTCTATTGAAAAATAGAAGGATAGAAGGACATTCTGTTCTATTGATACACCATGATTATTCTAGCAATAAGCCAAAAAAATTTTGATTTGGGTACAATTCAAATCCTTATGGCACAGGTTGTAAACCCAACATGCTTTTCCCTAGACCAGGGATCTCCAAACTACGGCCCGCGGGACAAATCATCAATCCGGCCCATCGACCGCGAATAGTTTATTGTTGCTGTAATAAGTTGGATAAAAAACGCAGAATGATAATAACTCGATTTTATTGAATTGCTAGGTAAAAAGCTTAATGACAAGCATAATAAGCGGAAAATTTAACTTAAGCATAACAACTAACAAGTAATTGAAATGAATCCCACTAACATTATAACCTAGTGAACATCCCTCGGTAGTTATGTTGGGGTAAAGAGTATCACATATGCATGCATATCGATGTTTGGAATGTATATATCCTGAATCGAACATATGATTTTTATCCAGAAAATCCCCCAGGAACGGAAAAGCTAAGTTAACGCGAATGAAACCCTTTGTAAAAGAATACTAATTAGATTTGTGTGATTGTGGTAGTTAGCAAGTATATGCTCGCTCAAAGCTCGTACTTGGCGACTGGTCTAGAAATTATAGATAATCGCAGATAAATTAAAACGGTTTGGCCCCTTGGTACTTACTGGAAACAGTATGGCCCTAAGGCTGGAAAGTTTGGAGACCTCTGCTCTAGACCATCTTGGACTTCAAAATATGAAATAATACTGATTCCTCAGAATAAGTTAATGTGAAGTCTCAAACCATTAAAGAATTATAAAAAGAAAAAAAAAAAAAAAAACTACCATCTGTTCACATGAACCTTATCACACACATTGCTTTTCAACTGGACCCTAAAACGAAGAGTTGTGCTACATTACACCTCCATCACTTCAATGCAAGAAAAAAGAAAACGAACAAACATATAAAGGAAAAGAAAAAAACTGTTGAATGCCTACCGCAGCAGTATCTCTCTTTGATATGCAAAACGGGAGACAGTTCCACTTGCGGAAGTGTAAGAAAAGGTAAACTATGTCAATGGAAGGGCCTTCAGAGTAAAAAAAAAAAAAAAAAAAAAAGAGATTCATGAAATGGATTATTCATGATGCAGTCGCTTCCACCACGAGCCATTGGGATGTAAAACGACTTTGAATACTGTTTTTTTTTTTTTTTTTTTACTTTTCTTCCAACTAGAGTGAAGGTGACAGATGTTACTTCGAAGCACTTTTATCTTTCAGACAAAATTTTCGAATTATTTGTTTACTCCAGAATGTACTAAGAATTGAAGAGGTTTGTAAATGTCTTGTCAGGCACTAACTTTTCATATAATTTTGCTTTGAAGATTTATATAAATTCTCGATACATTTTATATTCAGTATGTATTCATGATTTAATCAGAATTTTGTTATTTTCTATTTCCTATGCCATTTTATTTTATTATTATTTTTTAGTTTTCTCCCTTTTTATTTGCTTAAATGGAAAAAAAAAAATGATTTATTAAAACGTGTAAAAATATAGACATGATCCTTTAAAATGCGTTTAAATTTACTTTATCCTCGATATTGATGCCAAAGAGTTCTAAGGTAAAAATCAGAAAAAATAAGGTAAAAGTAGAAGGTAAAGTATCTAATATAAAATACCACGAAAAATAAAATAAATAAAGAAATAATACTCCTCCATAAAAATAAAAACTCCTCCAAATGCGGTATCTGTAAAGTTCGCGCATTTATATATCCTTCTATACCAAAACGGGACGATGTTCCATTCTATTGATACACCATGATTACCATGCTATAGATGTAAGCTTTTGAATTGGCTACGTCTGTCAGGTTTCAAATCTGTATGACACAGGCCGAAATCTGAACGTGCTCTTCACTAGGCCATCATGAATATCTGAAAATAACATATTAATGATGACTTACACCAAGTTAATATCAAGTCCCTGATGTTAAAAAATTATAAATTGTAAAAAGTAAAAATTTAAACTTTAAAACTACCATCTGTTCAGCAAACATCAGATGAACCTTATCACATGCATTGCTTTTCAACTGCACCCTAAAACGAAGAGTTATGCTACGTTACACCCCCATCACTTCAATGCAAGAAAAAGAAAACGAACAAACACAAAACGAAAAGGAAAAAACTGTTGAATGTACACCGCAGCGGTATCTCTCTTCATATGCAAAACGGAGACAGTTTCACTTGCGGAAGTGAAAGAGAAGGTAAACTCTGTTAATGGAAGGGCCTTCCGAGTGAAAAAAAGATTCATGGAATAGATTATTCATGATGCACTCTCTTCCACCACGAGCCATTGGGATGTAAAACGACTTTGAATACTGGTTTTTTTTTCTTGAGTGAAGATGACAGATGTTACTTCGAAGCACTTTTTATCTTTCAGTTAAGAATTTCGAATTATTTGTACAGAATGTACTATGATTTGAAGAAGTTCGTGAATGTTTCGTCCGGCACTAAATTTCTATATAATTTTTCCTTTGAATATTTATATAAATGTCAATAAATTTATATTTTGATTCGTGATCTTATCAGAATTTTTGTATTACAGATGTTTTCGGTTTATTATTTTTTTTTTAGATGTCTCATGATTTATTGCTTAAATGAAAAAAAAATGGTTTATTGAAAAATATAAAAATATAGACATGGTCCTTTAAATTGGGATTACATTTATTTGATTATCGATATTGATGTGAAAAATTTCTAAGGTGAAAAACATTCAAGGTGAATTAAGGCGAAAGTGAAAGTTAAGGTATCTGAGGTAAAAAACCATGAAAAATAAGATAAATCTCAGGAATAATACTCCCCTTGAAATAACAGCTCCTTCAAGAGTGATATCTGTAAAGTTGCCGCATTTATCAATCCCTCTAAATCAAAATGGAAGGTCTTTCCATTCTAAGAATACATCATAATTATCTCTGCTATAAGTTTAAAAACTTTTAATTTGACTACATTTGTCAGGTTTCCTACTTGTTTGCTACAGATCGAAATCCTAATATGTTTTTCAACAGGCCATTCTGACCTCAAAATATAACATATTAATGATGCCTTATATCAAGTTAATGCAAAGTCCCTTACATTAAAAATTATAAAATTGCAAAAGAAAAACAATATTTTGAACTTTAAAATTACTATTTGTTCAGCAAACATCACATGAACCTTATCACACACATTGCTTTTCAACTGCACACTAAAATGAAGAATTGTGCTACGTTACACCCCCGTCACTTCAATGCAAGAAAAAAAGAAAACGAACAAAAAGGAAAAAAAAACTGTTGAATGCATATCGCAGCGGTATCTCTTTTCATATGCAAAACGGGAGACATTTTCACTTGCAGAAGTAAAAGAGAAGGTAAACTCTGTTAATGGAGGGGCCTTCAGAGTAAAAAAAAAAAAATATTCATGAATGGATTATTCATGATGCACTCTCTTCCACCACGAGCCATTGGGATGTAAAACGACTTTGAATTCTGTTTTTTATTTTTACTTTTCTTGCACCTAGAGTGAAGGTGACAGATGTTACTTCGAAGCACTTTTATCCCTGATTTTTTTGAATTATTCCTACAGACTATATTAAGAATTGAAGTGCGCGAATATATTGCCAAGCACTAACTTTCCATATAATTTTTCTTTGAAGACCAATATAAAATATTGATACATTTTATATTCAATATTTGATCATGATTTAATCAGAATTTATTATTTCTTATTTCAGATGCTTTATTTTATTTATTGGTTTTTTTTTTTTAGATTTCTCGCGTTTTATTGCTTAAATAATAAAAAAAAATGTTTTAATGAAACGTATAAATATATAGACATATTCTTTAAAATGAGATTAAATTTATTTGGTCATTGATATTGATATCAAAGAGTTCAGAAGTAAAAAGCCCATTCAAGGTAAACGTAAAAGTTAAGGTATGTAATGTAAAATACCATAAAAAATAAAATCAATCTCAGAAAAATTATCCTCCATAAAAAAAATAACTTCTCCAATGGTGGTATCTGTAAAGTTCGAGCATTTATCAATCCCTCTATAGCAAAATGGAAGGATGTTCCACTCTATTGATACACCATGATTATCATTGTTTATGTTTAAATTATTAATTTGGCTACGTCTGATATATTTCAAATCTGTATTCCACTGGTCGAAAACCCAACGTGCTGACCTGAACCCTCCTGAATTTCAAAATATGACATATTGATGATGATTTACGCCAAGTCAATGTTAAGTTCTAGACGTTACAGATTTATAAAATTGCAAAATAAATAAATAAAAATTTATGCATTAAAACTACCATCTGTTCAGCAAACTTTACATGAACCTTATCACACACATTGTTTTTCAACTACATCCTAAAGCGAAGAGTTGTGCTACGTTACACCCCAATCACTTCAATGCAAGAAAAAGAAAAAAAAAAAAAAAAAACATGTTGAATGCCTACCGCAGCGGTATCTCTCTTCATATGCAAAAAGAGAGACAGTTTCACCTGCGGAAGTAAAAGAGAAGGTAAACTCTGTTAATGGAAGGGCCTTCCGAGTAAAAAAAAAAAAAAAAAATTCACGGAATGGATTATTCATGATGCACTCTCTTCCACCACGAGCCATTGGGATGTAAAACGACTGTGAATATTGTTTTGTTATTTTTTTTTTTACTTTTCTTCCTCCTAGAGTGAAGGTGACAGATGTTACTCTGAAGCACTTTTTATCTCTCAGTTAAAGTTTTTCGACTATGATTTGAAGTACTATGATTTGAAGAAGTGTGTGAATGCATTGTGAGGCATTTTCAATAATTTCCCTTTGAAGATCAATATAAATATTCGACACATTTTATGTAGTAATTTTTTATTCAAGATTTAATCAGAATTTTGTTATTTTGAATTTTTTGATGCTATTCTATTTTATTATTATTATTTAAAGATTTTTTTTTCGCGCTCTATTGCTTAAATGAAAAAAAAATGGTATATTAAAACGTGTAAAAATATAGTATATCCTATAAAATGATATTAAATTTATGTGATGACTGATATGTATGTCAAAATGTTCTAAGGCAAACCCCATTCAAGGTAAAATAATGTAAAAATAAAAGGTAATATATCTAAGGTAAAATACCACGAAAAATAAGATAAATCATATACCACTCTTCCATAAAAAGTCTAAAAAGTTCAAATCTATAAAGTTCGTACATTTATCAAACCCACTATAGCAAAATGGAATTATTTTCCATTGTATTGATAGATCATGATTACTCCTACTATATGTTTAATAACTTTTAATTTTGCCACATTTGTAAGATTTCAAACCTGTATGCCACAGGTCGAAAACACAAAATACCATCCTGGTATACCATCCCTACATACCATGCCCAAACCAACTACGCTATCCTGGACCTCAAAATATGACATATCAATGATGTCTCAGACATCAACATCAAGTCTCTAACGTTAAAGAACTATAAAATTGCAAAAAAAAAAAAAAAAAACTTTAAAACTGCCATCTGTTCAGCAAAATCACATGAACATTATCACACACATTGCTTTCAACTACACCCCTGAAACGAAGAGTTGTTCTACGTTACACCCCATTACTTCAATGCAAGAAAAAGAAAAACGGACAAAAAGAAAAAAAAAAAGAGAAAGGAAGAAAAAGAAAACTGTTGAATGCATACCGCAGCGGTATCTCTCTTCATATGCAAAACGGGAGACAGTTTCACTTGTGGAAGTAAAAGAGAAGGTAAATTCTGTTAATGGAAGGGCCTTCCCAGTGATCATGGAATGGATTATTCATGATGCACTCCCTTCCACCACGAGTCATTGGGATGTAAAACAACTTTGAATACAGGTTTTTTTACTTTCCTTCCACCTAGAGTGAAGGTGACAGATGTTACTTAGGAACCCTTTTTATCTTTCAGTTAAAATTTTCAGTTCAATTAAAAATTTGTTTGTGAATGTCTTGTCAGGCATTAACTTTCCATATAATTTTCCTTTTTGAAGACTAATATAAAATCTCGATACATTTTATATTTAGTATTTATTCATGATTTAATCAGAATTTTGTTATTTTGTATTTCAGATGTTGTTTGTTTTATTATTTTTTTAGATGTCTCGCGATTTATTGCTGAAATGATAAAAAAAAAAATGCGTAATTAAAACTTGTAAAAATATAGACATGATCCTTTAAAAAGAGATTAAGTTATTTTGATCCTCGATATTGATGTTAAAAAGTTCTGAGGTTAAAAAAAATAAAATAAGGCAAAAGTGTAAGGTATCTAAGGAAAATGCCACAAAAATAAGATAAATTCCAGAAACAATACTCCACCGTGAAAACAAAAAACTCTACCAAAGATGGTATCTGTAAATTTCTTACATTTATCCCTCCTTCTATAGCAAAATAAAAAGATGTTCCATATTATTGATACATCATGATTATTCCTACTATATATTTAAAAATTTTGATGTTGGCTACATTTATCTGGTTTCAAACCCTAAGCCGAAATTTAACATGCTTTTCACTAGGCCATCCTGCACAACAAATTACGACATTTTAATGAAACCATATATCAAATCAATGTCAAGTCCCTGACGTTAAAAATTGTAAATTACAAAAAGAAAAAAAAACATTTTAAAGTTTAAATCTACCATTTTTTTCAGCAAACATCACATTGCTTTCCAACTGCACCCTAAAACGAAGAGTTGTGCTACGTTACACCCCATCACTTCAATGCAAGAAAAAAGAATAACCAACAAGAAGGAAAAAAACTGTTGAATGCATACCTCGGCGGTATCTCTCTTCATATGCAAAACGGAGACAGTTTCTCTTGCGGAAGTAAAAGAGAAGGTAAACTCTGTTAATGGAAGGGCTTTCCGAGTGAAAAAAAGATTCTTGGAATGGATTATTCATGATGCACTCGCTTCCACCACGAGCCATTGGGATGTAAAACGACTGTGAATGCTGTTTTTTTTACTTTTCTTCCACCTAGAGTGAAGGTGACAGATGTTACGTGGAAGCATTTTTTATCTCTCAGTTAAAATATATCGAATTATTCGTGCAGAATGTACTAAAAATTGAAGAAGTTGGTGGATGCATTGTCAGGCACTAACTTTCCATATAATTTTACGTTGAAGACTAATATAAAAATATCGATACATTTTACATTTTATTCATGATTTAATAATAATTTTGTCATATCTTATTTTAGATGTTCTTTTATTTTTTTTAATATTTCTCGCGTATTTTATTTAAATAAAAAAATGGTTTATTGAAATGAACATAAAAAAAATACAGATACATGATCTTTTAAAATGAGATTAAATTTATTTGATCATTGATATTGATGTCAAAGATTTCTAAGGTAAAAACCATGAAAAGATAAAATAACGTTAAAGTAAAATGTAAGGTATCTAAGATAAAATACCATGAAAAATAAGATAAATCTCAGAAATAATAAATTAATGCAATCGATGATTTTGAATTTCCAACAAACATTGAAGCAGTGAATCAAAAAATAAATAAGGTTTATTTTTCAACTGTGGATACCAGACAAAAATTAATTCTCACATTCAAACATCTAATGTATTTTGTATTTTGAAAAATACAAAATACATTAGATATTATAGTGGATTATTAGATATTACGTTAGATTAGATATGGTCTGTATTTTGAAAAATAATATTTTTACAGTGGGCCACAAAATGAGTATACACCTTAGAAAGTTAGAGACTTTTTGCAATTACAAATTAAATATTGCTTTAAGATGATTGAATTTTTTACCTTATATACTTTAGTCTATGCTTTGCCGTACTATACTTATAAAATTGTTACGTTTATTTATTTTTTACGAAAAAAAAAAAAGCTCTGAGACGAGAGGAAAAACACCACCACAAAAATAAGTATACACCTTTATTAATTTCCTTTTAACGTACAAATTAATATTTTGTTGCATAACCTTTTGCTTGAATTACAGCTTGTAATCTTCTGGACATAGATTCTACTAGTGTTTTAGTGGTTTCAACAGAAATTTTAGCCCATTCTTCTCTCAGAACCTTCTTGAGAACTTCCTTGCTTGTGATTTCGTGCTTATGTACAGCTTTCTCTCTAATTTCGACCACAAATTTTCGATGACGTTTAGGTCTGGAGACTGGGCTGGGAGTGTGTAATTGCTTCTTGCAATGGTACATCAAGTATAACTGCACAATCTTCGCTATATGCTTGGAGTCGTTGTCCTGCTGGAATATGAAGCTTGACTCAAGCTCCAACTTACTGGCACTTTTTTTCAAGTTATCATTTAAAATCCCCAAATATACATATTTGTCCATAATACCATCAATAAAAGCAAGCTCTCCAACTCCTCCAGCCGACATACAACCCCAAACGAGCACAGATCCACCTCCGAACTTGACTGTCTTAATGGTGTTTTTAGGTGCCAGTGCTTTCCCAGCTTCTCTCCATATTTTAAATCGTCCATCGCTTCCGTAAAGATTAAACTTACTTTCATCAGAAAATATTACAGTGTTCCAGAAATAAAATAGGCTTTAAACGATGTTCTGTGGCGAAATTCACTCTCTTTTGTCTATTCACATACTTGATGAGTGGCTTTCGTATTGGTGTACGGCCATGAAACCCATATTGGTGAAGGGTACGTCGAATTTTTCAACTGAGTTCTTTTTCCCGATTGTAGAGGGCACCGATAAAGCTAGTTTAGAGGCACTCACCCTCGGATCTTTCTTTACTGAGTGAATGATCTTCCTCTTCGCTGTAGTACTCAGTATTTCTTTACGTCCTCTTCCAGGAATATTGGCCACAGATTCAGTTTTTTTTATACTTCTGTAGTATTTTTGGACACAACCATGAGTTACACCAATCAACGAAGCGATTTCTCGAAGAGATTTGTTCTCTTTCGACCATTTTACAACCAATAAACGCTCAGATTCAGTAGTTTCTCTGCGAGAACTCATTTTACGATTTTTAATGAGAAAAATACTATTTAAAAAGAGTTGAAGTGCAATAGCACGTGTTATAAGCAGCAGCTACTCCTGAAACTCTTTAAAGAAAATTTGAAACTAAAAAAAGTGGTGGCATAATTAACAAAATATAAGAAGTGTATACTCAATTTTGTGGCATGGTTTTCTATCTTTTCTTCGAATCGCTTAACTTTTTTCGTAATAAATAAGTTAACTACAGAATTGTGTTATTATAGGATGGTAAAGCAGAGGTTAAAGTATCTAGGATAAAAAAAATTGATCAATTTAAATCAATATTTAATTTGTAATTGGAAGAAGTATAAAAGTTTTAGAGGTGTATACTCAATTTTGTGGCTCACTGTATATCGTTAGAATAAAATATTCTTATTAGAATGTGTAGCAGATTCAATGTTATTCAATGTGCACCCCAAAGGAATACATGACTCTCATAAAAAATGCACAAAAAGAAGCTTTCCCAATAATGGTATCTCTAATGCACGCTCATTTATTCGTCCCTCTATAGCGAAAATAGAAGGATGTTTCACTCTACTGATGCACCATGATTAAACCTTCAATAAATTTAAAGTTTTGATTTGACTACGTCTGTGAGGTTTCATACCCGTATGTCACAGGTCAAAATCCTAACATGTCTTTCAGTAGGCCATCCTGGATCTCAAAATATGAGATATTAATGATGCCTTAGATTATGTTAATGTCAAATCCCAAACGTTAAAGAATTATAAAATTGCAAAAAAAAAATATTTTAAACTTTAAATCTGTCATCTGTTCAGCAAACATCTCATAAACGTTATCACATACATTGCTTTTCAACTTAAAACGAAAGTTGTGCTATGTTACAATCCATCATTTCAATGCAAGAAAAAAAGAAAACGAACAAACACAAAAAACGAAAAGAAAAACTGTTGAATGCACACCGCAGCGGTATCTCATTTGCAAAACGGGAGACAGTTTCACTTGCGGAAGTAAAAGAGAAGGTAAACTCATTAATGGAAGGGCCTTCCGAGCCTGTCAAACCTGTATGCCACAGAAAACACAAAATACCATCCTGTGCTACCATCCCTACAATGCCCAAACCAACTACATTTCAACCTCAAAAATAGACATAGAAACGTCTCAGACAAACGTCTCTAACATTAAAGAACTATAAAGAAAAAAAGATTTTAAACTTTAAAAAAAAAAAAACAAACTTTTATCACACTATTGCTTTCAACTACACCCCTGAAACGAAGAGTTGGCGGTTATCCCCCATCATTTCAATAAGAAAAGAAAAACGGACAAAAGAAAAAGAAAGGAAAAAAAAAAAACTGTTGAATGCATACCAGGTATCTCACTTCATATGCAAAAGGGAGACAGTCTCACTTGCGGAAGTAGTGGTGAACTCTGTTAATGGAAGGGCATTCCGAGTAAAGAAAAGTTTCATGGAATGGATTATTCATGATGCACTCTCTTCCACCACGAGCCATTGGGATGTAAAACGACTGTGAATACTGTTTTTTTTTATTTTTTACTTTTCTTCTACCTAGAGTGAAGGTGACAGGTTACTTCGAAGCACTTTATATCTTTCAGTTAAAATTTTCCACACAGAATGTACTAAGAATTGAAGAAGATTGGGAATGTATTGCCAGGCATTAACTCTGAAAAATATCCTGAATTTATAACTTAAAACTCCCGCATAGAAGTTTATCTGTAATTTATTTTGTAACTCCAGTACTAGGTTACCAATCAGAATTTGAGTCTGTAAATCTGTCACTCAGTTTGTTAGAAACAGCTGCTATTTTTGCATGCAAGCACTTTCAGAGCTCTGCAAATTTTTGCAAATGGAAAAAATTAATTGAACAAAGAATTTGTCTTAAAGTTGTGTGCCAAACTTATGAAATTTATTAATTCTATAACGAATCACGCATGCCAAAACACAGGAATATGAATGGTATAAAGATTCCATGCTAGTCACCTTTCATCTATTACGATAGACGAAAACATCAAAAATATCAAGAAGTTGATGATCAAAAATCGTCATAGGAGTTCAAGAGGATAACTTGTCTTTTAATACTCTTAATAAAATTATAACTCACAGTATGGGCATGGGACATTATTTCTTAAATTTCTGTGGTCTCTATCGTCATAAAGTCATCGACCAATAATCGTATACATCTGATATGGCAATACTTTTCCTCTTCCCGAAGTTAAAATTACCTCTTCGAGGAATGTGGTTTCATTCGATTGAGGCCATAAAAAAAATTCGATGAAGGAGTTGAAGGCATATCTCAATCAGCCTATCAAATACTTGTGGAGTATTGGATCCGACGCTGTCATTTTTATATTATACACGATGGGGCCTACTTTGAAAACGACAAAGAAATTTTGATAAATAATTTAATTTTTTGTATTTTTCATTCAATAATTCCGGATACTTTTTAAAAAAGAATGTATACGTTATGTATATATATATTGTGTGCGTGTAAAATGTATTATATACATTCCTATAAAATTTGCTATTCTAAACTAAGAAGTTGAATGACTTGCACATTCAAAATTGAAATTAAATTAAAAATTTAAATTTTCTAATTTTTCAATTTTAATATTTCTTATGATAAACTATAAATATTTTCAGTTAAGCATTATTTTAATATTTAAAGAAGTACAAAATATATAAATAAATCCATAATCAACAATTTGTGATTTCACAGATTTTTCTTATTTTAATTTTAAATTTAAACCATTATTTCATTAATTTTTAGTTTAAAACTCATTCATAAAATTTAAAGATAAAAGCACCTGATTTAAAAGCTAAAAATATTTTAATGTTAAAATTGATATTTTTA
>BPLR01008674.1:0-39455 GCA_021605095.1 Caerostris extrusa | reverse complement strand
AGCAAGGAAATTAATTATGAAAATATTTTGAAAAATTATTCAAAGAAATTTAAACAAAGAAATAAAAAATTTTTAATCATTTAACATCTCTTAAACCCCAAAACTTAAATTTATTATTTCTATAAAATAAGAAAATGTGTTAATATTTAGAAATTGCTTATAAAAATGTAAGAAATTGAAAATGAAATTTCTAAAAATATCTTCTTATAACTTTTGAAACTCTATATAACTGAATATCAAAAGGTAATGTTAATGTCTTAAACCTACCTCTGCACAGTCCCCGATCATCAGTGTAACCTAACTCACAGTCGCATCTTTTCTGTCCATTTAGGAAAGAACATTTTCCTTTCTCGCCGCAATCACATTCTATGTATATAAAAAGAAACAGTTATCATGCGTAATAAAAAATTAATATACAAGTTGTAATACTTAGTGAATATTTTTGCATTTCTGGATATTTCCATTCTAAATAGTTTCATAAAAAACTTTTCATTAATATTTTATTAATGTTTCATTAATATTTGAATGTCTAAATAATTTCATTAAATCCAATGATTAATTTCCTAATGGGGGCATATAATTTGCAGTCAAGCAAAGAGTTTTTGGTTGAAATCTAGAATACCTACCCCCAATGGAGGAAGTCGCCAATCTTGCAACCGGAATATATCGCCCATGTCCTGCTAATTTCTTTAGAGTTACAGTACTGTAATTAATGGAATTCCTAACATGTACTTTTCCGAAAAAATATATTTTATTGTTACTTTTGATTATTTGTATAATTTTCATTAATAGTAAATAAGAATAAAAATATATGTTCTTTTAAATAATTATTCCAAGAAATTATTGATTATTCCGAGATTTTTCTTATAATATATTTCGGATAAAGATACAGCATATAAACAATTTTTATGATGTTGCCACTCCTGAAAATACGAAACAAACAACAAAAACGATTTTTTTACTTTATTATTAAGTTAAATTTTATTACCAAATAATTGTTTGCTTTTAATGCTTTTGATATTATGGTTCTGTGATAACACCTACTTTAATTTGCGTGGAAAAATGTTACTTTTTATTTTTAGAACATTAGTTCACGGTGAAAATTCTGCTCTAAATTATTAAATTTTAATGTCATTTCGTTATGTTTGTTTTTTAATGTCGTTTAGTTAAGATTTTGTGGCAACCGTTATTTGTATTCATGCTGAAAAATGTAACTTTTAATTTTAGAACTTTGCTCATGGAAGAAGAAAAACACAGTATTAAATTTTTCTGTGGTTTTGTGGAGTTGTATTTTTTCTTGTTTTTTTTTTTTTTTGTTTTTTTTTTTTTTTTACTTGATATAGCTATACAAGTAAAGGTTTTAGTGAGACAATAAAAGATCATTTTCGCCTCTAACGAAGGATATATCAGATTAATATGTAAGTTATTCTATTATTTCTACTTTTTTCCTCATCTTATTAATTTTGTTTTTTCATTCGTATTGGACAACAAAATGAAATATTTTTACATAATAGAAAAATAAATTGGCATATTAACAAATAATTTTGGCCGTAATTTTAGTGTAATGGCAATTATTAAATTTGTTAAAATGATACATTTTTTGAGTTACCAAACACACTCAGTTAAATTTTTTTCATTAATTTGTAATTTTTAGTTAGAACAAGAATATTATGTTAAAGTGCATTAAACATGTAACTCTACTTTACATGAAATGGTCATGTAATGGCCCTCATAGTTTCTGGCAAAAAGTTACATAAAGCAAGATAATTGAACCGACGAAGTATGATTTAAACAGCGGGTATGCCTTTCAATACTGAGATAAAACGATAATCATCCATTTGGATACACATGTCAAAAGATTTTCCTAAAGCCCCAAAAATGTAGGTTTCAGAAATCTCCAGCAAATACCATGCTAGTAATAAATTTTTAACTGGAAGGAAATAGATGTTTCTTTTATGGATAAAACAGTCTACTTTATTGTATAACATTCCTTGTTATACAAAAATAAGAATAATCCACATTAAATACCCCTAAAAAAATCTCAATCGAATCACTAATGTAATCCTCACACATTTAAATTTTCGACAAACAGCATCAAAAGAATGGTATTTATTTTCCATCTTACTTGTCCGGAGACTTGAAATCTGTACTCTTCATTTATGAAATACTAAATCACTAAATTGAAATCTCACCTCGAAACTCACTTGTATGTATCCTACAAATAATATATTTTTGCAATCTGATAGTGCATGAGGATGTAATAGAAACTTTTTTTTTTTTTATTTGAATGTTTAAAAACTACACATAGCAAAATAGAACTCTGAGAAATTAAATATAAAATAAATGAGATTTGTGTCTTACGTTTGCAAATTCCATCGTTTTCAACGTATCCTGCATCGCATTCACATTTTTTCACGCCATTTATAAAAGAGCATGTTCCTTTGTCACCACAAGCGCATCCTGTTTAAGAAACGAAAATAGAATTTTGTTAAACAATACAAAATCATTTTTTTAGTAAAAATTTCTTCATGGAATATTTAAAGTAAATCATCAAAAAATAATCCTTAATGTAATTAATCAGCTTTGATAATGCAAAATTATTTTTGGTTCTATTTTAAATGAGTTAATTACTTTCTCAGTTATGAAATGAGATAATGTCATGATATACACACATGTCCATAAATTAAGGATAATTCAGAATCACACAGAAATTGAACTCTAAAATAAAAATTTCACCTGTAAAATTATTACACACATCTTGAAGAAGAATATGCAAATTACAGGAAACCACCAGATGGCGCGGATAGTACGTCACAATGACGAGAGTGTAAGAGAGGGGTATATAAGGAATGGTGGCAAAGAAGTAAAATTGTTCACAAGCGCTTTAAAAGCCTTTCAGTGCAATAACCGCATAGTTATGGCGCAAAGGAAGCATTTGGATGATTTTTTAGTGGTAGAATTATCGGACGACTGAATGTGGACGTACCCAGCTGGAAGTATCCGAGGAACTTGGAATCGCCCAGAGTGTCATCTCCAGGATCTGGCAACGATTCCAAGATGATGGTAATGTGAGTAGATGTTACAGAACAGGTCGCCCCCGAGTTACAACGCCGAATGAGGACCGGTATTTAGCAGTTACTGCCAAAAGAAACAGACGGAGCACAGCATCAGACCTGTCTCGTCAGCTCTCTTCAGCTACCGGTACGACAGTTTCAAGGCAGACCGTGTACAGACGCTTAGGGTACATTGGTCTATATGCTCGTAGGCCTGTCAGATGTGTTCCACTTACCGCAACTCACTGTCGCCTGCGATTAACCTGGAGTAGAGAGCATACATTGTGGACACCGCAACAGTGGTCTTGTGTGATGTTTTCCGACGAGTCCAGGTTTAGTTTGCAGTCTGATTCTAGCAGGAGTTTCATATGGAGAGCACCAGGTACCCGTTACCACCAAGAGAACACCATTGAACGACACTGTTACGGTGGTCCAGGATGGCTAGTTTGGGGAGGAATTATACTTGGTTCCAGAACTGACCTGCATGTTCAGAGTGTAACGATGACAGGCCACATCTATCGGGATGTCATTCTGGAACAACATGTACGTTTGTTTCGGGGCGCCATGGGTGCTGAATTTCTGTTTATAGATGACAACGCCCGTCCTCACCGTGCAAACATTGTAGACGAATGCCTTCAATTGGAGGATATCACCCGTATGGATTGGCCAGTACTCACCGGACTTGAATCCAATAGAGCATGTGTGGGATATGCTTGGCCGACGAATTGCAGCCCGTCAACCCTCCCACCTATCAACCGGAACTTCGGAGGGCACTGCTTGATGAGTGGTGTAATATTCCGCAAGATCAGATTGATAATTTGATACTCAGCATGCCTAGGCGTTGTAAGGCCTGTATTGCATCGTCCGGGAGACATACTCTATATTAACCATCATACTAACCATGTTATACTGTTTTTTGTAAATAGGTTCTTTTTTTGAAATTTGCTCCAGGGAGTAAAAATCGCAATTTTTATTAATTAGGTCAAATATATAGCATCTTTTTTTTTTAAGCTTAATAAATAGACTTAATAAATAGACCTTTTGTTTAATAAATAGACTTTACAAATAAGTCAAATTTGTTTTGCTTCTGTCTCTTTCTTTGCCTGAACTTCATTATCCTTAATTTATGGACATGAGTGTATAATGTTACATAAATCAAAAAACTTTATGAAAAGTATGAATTAAATAAAAAAATTGATAAAAATTACTAAAAAAAATCAAATCATAAATATTAATTAAATAAGTTATTATTTTTATATGTGTTAATCAAATATTAGAAATTGGTAGAAGTCTCGTCACTTACTTATGCAAGTTCCATTTACACCAGCGTAGCCAGCATTGCACTCACATGTCTTCTCGCCATTTTTAAACGAACATATCCCGTTATCACCACAGTTGCATACTAGTTAAATAAAGAGATAATGAAGATGAGTATACAATTAAACATTAATACAGCAATCATAATTCTGCAGGAAAATTTTGCTGATAATCATTTAAATTATGTATTCTTTAACTTTTTTTCTCTTTCTCTTCCTATTTAAATAGACATTGCAAATTGAAGAAAGAATTCTACTCATCTCTAGCCAATACTCTAATTCAATGATTCTCAAACTTTTTTTCAAGTCAGGGCGCATTGAAAACCTACAAATAATTCTAGGCGAACTATATAGAAATTTCTAACAAATAAGCATCCGCTACTAACACCTCAAAGCTTTTATGTCCAGATGTTACCCACACCACACCACACCACAGACTACTAATACTACAACAACAACAACACATCGTTTTGCATAGAGCTGAGTTGCCCCTTTACAATTTAGAAATGATGTGGGTGAGACAACATCTGACTGGACATCGTGATGTTCTTACAGTCATGAGACCTACGCCTTAAAGTGGATTCCTAACAACTATAAACATCCTTGGCACCACCGGGATTCGAGCCCGAAACCTGTGAAACCAGAGCGCAAAGACACAAAGGCTATTAAGGCCCCTGACTCCACAGACTATTATTTAAAGACGGTGGAGTCTTTTAGGTGGAGAGAATTTTTAACATTCAAAATGACATAGACGCTAGCGCCCTAGTAGCCAACAAATAGAAAATAGCGAAATCTCATATGTAAACAAATCGATATCGTACTCGAAAAAATAGTGCTGAAAGTCACCAAGAGGTGGCATACATAAAACGTTTATAAAAGACTTAAGCCCATGTTCAGATGTCTTAAGCCCTGTCTTGTCTTAAGTCAGTTCAGATGTCTTTGCCTTGTCTTGTCTTTGTCTGCCTGTCTTGTCTTAAGCCCTTGGCTTAAGCCCCTGTCTTGTCCCCTGTCTTGATGAGATAGTTTCAACTATATTTACCTTGTCATATCGGAGATGGAGCCCCTAGGGGCTAAATAGCTCAAAAGGAATAAATCAACCAACCAATCCTGATGTGAACGTATAAAGGATGCCAAACTCATTAAAAATCGGTTTACAGAAAATCATGTCTTTCGAGCGCGCTCCGGCAAGAGTCGGTATCTTCCGCACATCAAAAGGGCCCCATTTCGACCAGCTGTCACAGAGACCAGCTAGATGGTTCCTTCACATTTGACTCCTGCTGGCCTTTCTGTCACTCACAGCCAGAACTTGGCTTGTTTTCCGTTGTCAAATGGAAATGAACGGAATGAGATCGCCTAGGGTTCGTTTCGACACGAATCGTGTTCTCTTTGGATGGGCCTTTATAAATGCAAATTTATCCACAATGTAAGTTGTATCATCGCCCAATTGTTTGTAAAAGTTTTAAACGTTTGCAAAAGTAAAAAAAAAAAAAAAAAAAAAAGAAAGAAAGAAAATAACAGAAAGTCGTTCTGATTGTCAATTCTAGTCAAATTGTAAAAATTACGTTACATTAGCTGGGGCCTGAATGGCTGAGTGGCTAGCGCTCGATATCACAGGTTTCGGGTTCGAGTCCAAGCGGTGCCATGGATGTTTGTAGTGGTTCGAGTCCACTTTAAACCGTAGGTCCCGGTCTAATAGGATCGTAGAGCGTTGAGGGGGCATTGTTACTCAGCGTCCGTGGCTTATCTTCAAGTTACACGAGCCCCTGGGTAATTCAAAGTGAGTAACGCCTGTGCAGCGCTTGCTTTAAGGCCTCCAAGACCAGGTTGTCTAAGTGTTTACCAGCTACATTAGAAAAAAACGCTACATTAGCTGGAGTTATTAGTGAAATTAGTTTGCCTTAACCAGTCCAAGGCCATTTTTTGTCGGTTTAGGATATATCAAAATCTACGCATTGTATTGGTTACGATTTTTTGCTACAGCACACCTAGTAAGACAACTGAGCATGCAATATAAAATCAGAAATTCTGAAAGTATGGTACAAAGTCTGACCTCTGCAGATGTTGTCTCTGTCGTCGTACTTGGTATTGCCGGAACACTTGCACAGAGCCTTCTCCTCCTTCTGGTCGTAAACGCAGATGCCCTTTTCTCCCGAGCAGTCTTTGTATTTTCCGTTCACGCAGTCGTCGATCACTTCACACTTGTCACCGGTGATTCCCGGTTTGCAGTCGCAGAACTTGCTGCCACCTCTGTTCCGACAGGTTCCGGAATTTCCACACTGCTCATCAGCAATGCATGTTTCTAAGCATGGCAATTAAATACAAAAAATATTTTTCAAAATTATTCAAAAGACATTTAAAAAAAGAAAAGAGATTTTCTTTTTACCTTTAAGAGTAACTGGCCTGCATTTACATCTCGTTACTGAGAAAATCGGTAAAACTCCACTTATCAACTTGAATCAGAGTGCGGAACACCTGTTCAGGTTGTCACAATGTTCATCGAGTAGTTACCCGATTTTTTAAATCAACGGATGCCATCAACGGATTTAAACCTGAGTTATTCTGCACGCTAGCTACGAACGTCATCACCGGGCATGAATACAGCCTTTTCTCTGTCTCATTATTATTTAGAAACAGTATAATCATCACAAACCACGAAAAACGTCTAAAATTTCACGAAAATCTCATTTTCATTTGTTGTTGTTATTACACACTAGCAAGCCAGGCATGTTATACCACAAATAGTGCACCAACAGGTTAGGAATGGAACGCATTGTTTATCGGGAGGATTTTTAGGAGTAACTACCCTTCATTTACATGTCGTTACTGAGAAAATCGGTAAAATCCCTCCTATCAATCTGAATAAGAGTACGAAACACCTATTCATGTTGTCACAATGTTCATAGAGTTACATGATTTTTTTTAATTAACGGACTGCAAGGGATGCCATCAACGAATTTAAACCAGAGTTCTTCTGCACTCATAACTACGAACGTCATCACTGGGAAAATGAGTGCACCACAATTCTCATTAATCATTCTTTCGTTACATAAAATCTTATAAATTATATTTTTGTCTTATAATTTTTCTCATAATTTAACCATTATAATTAAATATGTAACATAACTTAATCTTCTTATTATCTAGCTCATTGAAATGTCGCTTTGGTTTGTATTAAAAACTGATCATTTCGCTTTCCTGAAATGATCATAATGTTTAGTTTATAATATTGTATTCATTCAGTAAACAAACACAAAACTGATGGCTTCCATTTTTAATAGTTATGTAAAAAAATTTGTTAACAAAATATAAATTGATCCAAATATCAATGCTCATTTTAAGGTATTATTTATTTACAAACCGTAATTACTTGATTAGGCGCAATTTTAAAATGGAACTTGTTTTTGACAATCTAATAAAATACCTAGTGAATTCTAGAAACAAAATTTTGTCAATGGCTAATGTCTTGACAGCCAACAGAGTTTAGATGGTGTTAGGATAAGAAGGTGATAAGTGAACTATATAGCATTCAGTTTAGTGGGTTATTAATAAAAGTTAGTAACATGGCTTTTGTTAATAACTTAATCTAACTTATTTGAAATTAATTAAGAAATATTGAATAAAGCATAATTTTTAATATTTAAGTGTTTACTTTTTTATTGAATTAGAGAGGGATAATTTTCCATGTTTTGATCTTTCATAAAAAAAATTATCATATGGCTTTTGAAAATAGTATTGTTATATGAATAAGGTGATCTGTATCGGTGGGTTGCGATCTAAAGACTCTGTCATGCAAAATAGAACACTAGTATAACTGAATATCAAAAGATAATGTTGGTATTTTAAACTTACCTCTGCAAAATCCCCAATCATCAGCGTAACCTGAATCACAATCGCATTTTTTCTGTCCTTTTAGGAAAGAGCATTTTCCTTTCTCGCCGCAATCACATTCTATGTATATAAAAAGAAGCAGTTACGTGTACAGTAAAAAATTGATATGGAATTTGTAATACTTAGTGAGTATTTCTGTATTTCTGGATATTTCTATTCTAAATAGTTTCATTAATATTTCTATGTCTAAATAGTTTCAATAAAATCAATGGTTAATTTTCTCATAATGTTGCTAATTTGCAGTCAAGCAAAGATATTTTGGTTGAAATCTTGAATGCTGTACCCATGAGGAAGTCGCCAATCTTGCAACCCGAAATATTTTGCCAATGTTCAGACAATTTCTTTATGGTTACATTCCGTCTTTATGGTTATGGTTTTTTTTTTTTTTTTATGGTTTAAGCATTTTTTTTTTTTTTTTAATGCTTATCACAAAACCTTAATCATGTCGCAACAGCTATTTGAAATGACAGCAAAAAAAAAGGCAATTTTTATTTTTAGAATATTATTTCACGGCGAAAACGGCGCTAGAACGTATTAGATTTCACTGTGGTTTTGTAATGTTTGTTTTTAATGCCGTTGACGCAGTTAAGACTTTGTGGCAACCGTTATTTGAGTTCGTGCGGAAAACTATAACTTTTTAATTTTAGAACTTTAGTTCATGGAAGAAAAAGACATTAACGGAACGCATTAAAATTTTGGTGGAAATCTAGAATACTGTACCAATGAGAAAATCGCTATTCTTGCAACCTGGAATATTTCGCCAATGTTCTGCTTTTGGGTTACAATACTCTAGATGAATTCTTAACTTCTTCTTTTTCTGAATAATGTAATTACTATTTATTTCTACTTTGATAGTTATTTGCAGAATTTTGTCATAGTAAATAAAGATCATAAATATATATTCTTTTAAATATTTTTTCAATAAATTATTGATTACTCTGAGATTGTACTTATGACGTATGATTACAGTACATAATACAAAAATAAACAATTTTTATGATGTTGTCACTCATGAAAATACTAGGAAACCAGAAAAAAAATTTTTAATTTATTAATAACTTATATTTGATTATTAAATAATTATTTTCTTTTTAATGCTGTTGAAATAATTAAAGTTTTATAACAACCGTTATTTAAATTCGCGGGAAAAAATATTACTTTTATTTTTAGAACCACTATATTTTTAGAACCACTAATGGTCGGGTGGCTAACGCTCTGCCTCTCGGTACCTCAGGTTTCGGGTTCGAGTACCAGCGGTGCCATGGATGTTTGTAGTGGTCCGAATCCATTTTAAACCGTAGGTCTCGGTTTAACATAATCGTAAAGCGTTGAGGGGACATTGTTACTCCGCGTCCGTAGCTTATCTTCAAGTTACAAGCGCCCCCTGGGTAGTGCTAAGTAAATAATTGCGATGCAGCCCTTATGGCATAAAAAGATCGCGGTCTAAATATTTGCCAGCTGCATTAGGAAAAAAAATTTTTTAGAACGCTAGTTCACGGCGGAAAGGTCGATCTAACGCATTAAATTGTTCTGCGGTTTTGTGATGTTTCTTTTTATTGCTGTTGACATAGTTAAGGTTTTGTGGCAACCGCCGGAAAAATGTAACTTTTTAGTTTTAGAGCGTTAATTTACGCAAAAAAAAGGCCAAAAATTTTCTGTACTTGTAGTCGTGTATCATGTTTTTCTTCTTGTTTTCTTCATTCATTTGATAATGCTATGCACGGACAGGTTTTTAGTAAGGCAATAAAAAGATCATTTTCGTCTCCAACAAAGGATATATTAGAATAAAATGTAAGTTACACTTTGGTTTCTTTTTCCCTCTTTTTTAAGTAATTTTGTTTTCTCATTCAAATTCAGCATCGTAAACAACATGAAATATTTTTTTACATAAAAAAAAAATTGGCGTATTAGCGATTAATTTTGGTGTACTTTTTAACGTAACAACGATTATTATCTTTGTCAATGATACATATAAGTTAGCAAAACATCATTACACATAATAATTTGGCGATAAAACGATTAAATTTGGCGTAAAAATATTTTAAGAATAAAAATTGTGGCAAAATAATTATATATTTTGGTGTTAAACCGGCAATATGTGGCGTAAAAAAAAGAAACATTAAAATTTTTGCCATAATAGTAGTAAAATTTCGGCGATAAAGCAATATAAATTGGTTTAAAGACAACTTTGGCATTATAGTGCTAAATTTTGTTGTAAAACGATAGTATTTGGCGCAAAAGTATTCAAGGAATAAAATATTTTTAGTGATAAAAATGTGGGGATAAAGCATTAACTTTTGGCGTAAAATCAAAAACAAAATCCGTTTAGTGAAAATGTTTGGCAATAAAGCGATAAATGTTAGCGATAAAGCATTTCAAGGATTAAAATTTTGGCATTATAACGGTAATATTTGGCATTAAAACGATAAACTTTGGCTTAAAAGCACTTTCAGGAATAACCTCGGCGTAATAACTGTTTGGCTACTAATGTAGGCGTAATAGCAATGTATGGCGATAAAGTTTGGCGAAATAGCGTTTTACAATGACACCGAACTTAAGCCATTTTGTTCGTTTACTTGGCGATTTGGCGACCCAGTGACGGATTTTGGCGTTTATATTTTACGGATTTTATCATTTTACCGCGAAAACTATCTGGTGCATTTATTATTATACTTACTTGGCGATTCGGTTTCCTGGCGATGCATTTGGCACAAAGGGTACAGGATTCTAGACTTTTAACCAATTTTTCTGTGGTTAAGTGATGTCGTACTTATTCTTTTTTTTTTTTTTTTTTTTTTTTTTTTTTTTTTTTTTTTTTTTTTTTTTTTATATATAGCTATACAAGGAAATGTTTTTTATTGAGGCAATAAAAAAAAAAGATCATTTTTGCCTCCAACAAAGGATATATCGGAATATAATGTAAGTTATTCTCGGTTTCTTCTTCTTTCTTAATAATATTATTTCTTATTTGCATTCGGCATCGTAAACAGCATGAAATTTCTTTTGACATAATAGAAAAATATTGGCATATTAGCGAATAATTTTGACGTAATTTTATCGTAATAGCGATTATTGCTGTTGTTGTTAAATGATACATTTTTTGAGTTACCGAAACAAAAATTCCACATAATAATTTGGCATTAAAACGATAAACTTTGGCGTAAAATCAAATCATTAAAAATTTTGCTATAAAAGTGGTAAAATTTTGTCGGTAAAGCAATATAATTTGCTGAATTTGCTGAAAGCAATTTAGGTATAAATTGTTTGGCGTAATAGTGCTAAAATTTGGCGTTAAAGTTATAACATTCGATGAAAAAGAATTTTAGGAATAAAATTTCTTTTAATGATAAAATTTGTAGATAAAGCAATAAATTTTGGCTTGAAAGCAATTTAAAAATATGATTTCGCTTTATTAAAAAAAAATTTGGCTATAAAGCGATAAATTTTGACCTAAAAGCATTTCCAGAATAAAATGTGGTTAGGATAATAGCAATATCTAGTGTTAAAGCGACAAAATTTGGCGGAAAGGCTGTTTAAAGAATAAAATTTGACGTAATAGTTGTTTCGCTATTAGTGTTGGCGTAATAGAGATTTTTGGCGATGTAGCGTTTTGCAACGACGCTGAACTTCGGCAGCTATTTTGTTTGCTTACTTGACGACTTGGCATCCTAGTGATGGATTTTGGCGTACCGCGAAAACTAACTGCAGCCTTCATTATTATGCTTACTTGACGACTTGGCATCCGTGCGATGCATTTGGCACAAAGGGTACAGGATTCTAGTTTTTTATACGATTTTTTTATACAGATATTGAGCAAACTGTATAAATAAATATTTTCTCTAAATAATCACGTAAACATCTACTTTGAGATTTTATTTATAAAGAAGTTTTGAATCAATAGCATGTCAGGATCATCAACAAATTAAGCCCCTTTAATAAGTAAACAAATCTTTTACGCACTATTAATTCTATGAAATCTAAATTTTAAATCTAGTTTCAAATGGCGTTTATGTCAAACATTTGATAACTTACCTTCACAAATATCTCCATTAAATTGGTAAAAATCAAAACAGGTACATGTTTTCTTCCCATTTTTAAATTCACAATAGCCGCCTTCACCACAATTGCATTCTAAAAAAATATTTTTAAATATTTACATTACATTTATATTGCATTTAAATTAATAAAAATATTATAATACTATATACTGACCAATGCATACTCCATCTTGTTCGGCAAAACCTTCCAGGCAGTAGCAATTCTTTTCACCATATTCAAATTCACACTTGCTGTTTATTCCGCATATACATTCTAAAAAGATAAGAATGAAATTTCTAAAATGCTAAAACAAATAATGCAAAAATAACAGAACTGCGTAAGAAATTTAATTCACATTAATACTAATCCATAGAAATTTAAAAACGACTAGTTGTTAGATTGATAAATTTATTGCTGTGCTGTTATTATAATAAAAAATTTAAATGATTTTATCCCTCTAATGGATATTAGAGGGATAAAATCATTTCAATTTTTATTACAATAACAGCACAACAATAATCTTATATTAATATCTAATTTAATTTGAAAATAACAAATTACTTAAAATAAAATAAAATAACTTATTTAAAATTTTATAAAAATAAAAATAATTCCTTGAAATTCTAATTGTTTCTAGAATCTTTTTTAAATATTATGCTAGTAGACTGTGCGTATACAACTAAAAGCCATCATAAATTCAATAGAAATATTCCAAGATATAAATTATTTCAAAAATTGTTTTCCGAACATTTCTGATATTGTTAAAATATGATTCAGAAATAAAAAAATTGTTAACCAATAATTTAAAAGCAATAATATCAAAAGGATATTTCCATTAATCACTTTTCTTTTGATACAATAAGACAAAAAAAAATAATAAATAAATAGCGATGCATCAAGAAGTATATATAAATGAGATAAATATCTGTAGATGAGATTTATTGAAAAAAATTTAAAAAGAAATTGAAAATTTTAGAGTAAATATATATTTTATTTTGGGGGTTATAGCCACGTATAGAGAACCAATTCAAAAATTAACATCAAAGAGGTAGGTCTTGACCTACCTCTGACTTCTATGCAAGCTGTTGTCTAGCTTGGCATTGATTCGTAGAACTAATGAATATCCAATGCTGCCTAGCGATAAATTATTTTTATTTATTTATCTATATTTATTTATTTTCCTTAAATATTTATTCTAATTTCTTTTGTTTTTATTTTTCATCTTTTCTGATTTTTATACAACAGGCCATAATTAAATTAATTGTTTTGGCTTTTAAAATTTTTTTCTTTTCTTAATTTTTTTTTGAGATAAAGCAGCGTCAGCGAGCATACATCTCAAAGCACTAAGATATGTCAAGTCAAATTAAATTCTTTTAATTATCTTTATTCTTTTAATTTGTTTTTTGTTTCTATACAAATTTTAGCCATTTTCATTATTCCCTCACTTAAAATTATTATGAGGAGGTTTCGGGTCTTACCACATAGGAACTCCGTAATTGGTTCATCTGTTGCACTATACGGTGTTTCTTGCTGAACTTTCTCTAATCGTCAAGATCATGAAATAGTTGGTGAATCCAACTCATTAGACCTCCTAAATGTGATATGTTGTGGATAGATATGGCTACCCAGATGGTAACTAAACCTTTAACAAGCACGAGGATAGTAGTAAGAAATAGTCATCATATACGGTTACACATCAGTTAGATGTTAAAGAAGATACTATGGGAACCGTTCTTTGCCATGGTTCAACCATTCCTGGTAACACCGTCAAATAGTGACATCGTCCCGACCCAAATGTCGAGCAATCCTTCGATTTGACTACAATTCTTTTCCTTCACAACTTGTTTGTTAGTGGTTCGTAATCCACTTTAAAATGTAGGTTCCGGTCTATTTAACCCTTGTCTGCACAAGATGACCGTAGAGAGATAAACCAAATCAGAAATACTGACCTTCGCAACAGTTACACGCCCTCTGTCACCTATAAACATGTGAGCATAAGCGAGGTATTTCTACCACCAAAGAGGCAGGATCAAATCGATATTTGAGACTGCTCAAAACCCCGCAATAGAGCTTCCAAATTGAAATTTCTTTTCATCTGGAAGCTCAAATGCAGAGTTTAGAACTCCAGTGTGATGTCAAGCAACATTTTTTTTTTTTATTGGCAACTCGAACAAAATCTTTTTCATGTTGATTATATAGGTATTTGCCTTCGAAATTTCATTACAATTAGATAAATCTTATTTATTGCTATATTTTCTATGTCTTGGAGCACAAATTAAACTGAAAATATTTTTCTAATATTTATAATTCATTTGAAAATACAAAAAAAAATTCAGTTACCTGTACATGTACCGTATTTGTCTGCAAACCCTGCATCACACACGCACTTCTTTTCGTATTTGACGCTTCCATTCTTCTCGAAATAGCTCTCGGTAAAGATGCATTTGCCATTCCTTCCGCAATCACATGCTGAGATAGTAATGTTCATTATTAACATTACTAATGCAGAGGTAGTTTTATTTTAACTTAAGGTTTACCATATGTTTTGTATATAATTTTACATTTTGCTATTTTCTTGTTAACAGTTTAGAATGAAAATATGGTTATAAGAAGCTTAGAAAATTATTTTATTAAAATAAGTAGAACAACACTATGGAAGCATTCATGGGAAATTTATTTTATTCTGTATTAATTAAATTATTTTTTTAATTATTATTCAATTCTTCATATTATTTTAACATATTTTTTTTTCAATGGCAAGAGAAAATGACACACTCTTACGAGATCAAAACAGTGTAAAACTCATGCAAGAAAATAGAAAACAATAAGAGAAAAAAAAATCAATAGCTCTTCAACAAAGTTCTAGCTCTCCAATATCCTTTCACCACTCGAGTCCCCATGCAAGCCCGGGCATCCTGCTATAGGATACCCGTTCATGGTCTCGCCTTTCCCACAGGTGCAGGTGCAGGCAGCTCGCCAAACAGTCATAACCCACCACAAATCTAAATTCCGCTACGGCTTTTTCACGAGGTTTGTTTGAAATAGCCTGTTCCAAAATGTTTCTCAAAAATATTTCTTAAATACAATTTATATTAAAGGACTAATATATATTATTTTAATATATTAGTTCTTTAATATACTAAAATTGTTCTTTAGAAATTGCATTTATTTAAAATATTTTACTTTGAATTAAAAAATATATATATTTACGAGCATTTTACAGTTTGAAGTAAAATTACAATGTTAAAAGTACTACGACTGGAACATAATTTTTTTAGAATAGGGTTCTGCAGCTGTTCAGATGAAATATTTATTTACAAAATATCTATTTAAATTGGAAACAGTTTTGGAGTATAATTTATTAAACTATAGATTTATAGATTAACAGAATAAAGTTTGGCATATCAATCGAGTTTTCGTTAGAATACGATTATTGGTGACAACCTAATATTGACTTTGACCTATTAATGACCTACCTATACTGATGACATAATGTAATTACTAGTCATACATGTCATAAAAGTAATTACTAGTCCAAAAGAAAATACTGCACAAATGGACAATTCATTAAAAGAAAACTACCATCTTGAATGTCGAAGTAACAATAAAAAATTTCGTGGCTACAAAATAAAAATTGCTTTGACTTTTAAAAACATTTAATTAAACATTAAACATATTTAAACATTTAATTTAAACATTAAACCTGTTTAAACATTAAATTTTAGACGAATGTTTCTAAACGAGTCAATCCAACAAAAATTGTTCTTAAACGAAATGTTTCAAAACAGAGTGATTGCATTATTTTTTGGCCAATTTGGCCATATTTTAATTATTGATTTTAAGTATTATATATATGCATATATATATATATATATATGCAAATTGCTCGAATCAAAAAAATAAAACAAAAAATACATTACATTATTTTCATCATGACAAGACAATGAATGCTCATACACCGCATTTTAAAATATTAGTTACTTAAAAATTCAAGCTAAATGATTTCAGTCTTCTAATTTAGAATAGTTCTTGAACATTCATAAATAAAAATATATTTTTTACAGTTTGGTGACCCAGAAAAAGCAGTTGGTTTATAAATCATTTGTTTTTACTATAAGACTACTAAATAACATAACTGCTTTACAAACTGATTTATTCTAACAACAAAACATGTCTTGATGTTGAAAAATAATGTAAAAATAATAAATGAAGCATTTTATTTATGTACAAAAATAAATATTCAATGAATTATTTTCTAAAAAGTCAATTTTCTATTCACATATACCGAAAAACTTAAATATTGTATTTTACTTTTCGTTCTTGAAATTAACTAATTCTAATTTCAAATTCCCCCAATCAATAATTATAATTGAAATTTTGTATTCCTAAATTGGTTTCGAAACTGGTTTTCTCGAATTCAGCAAAAATAATGCAGGTTTTAAAGGGAGGGGTATAGTTACCTTTTAAATTTTTATACAATATTTAATTTTTTTTGAATTAATTAATTTGAATTTTAAACAAAATTAACAACTACAAATTAAACAAAATATTTTATAAGTAATTAAAGTCATTTTAAACAATGTAATAAAGTTGATGATTACAGTACTATCCATACTATAACATCAACCAATTTAACTATTGTTCTATTATAAATGCATTTGTTTTGTTAAGAATCTTAGAGTTTCGTACGTTCGCAGTCCTTTCCTTTGAGTGAATGCCTCGGAGCGCACAAGCACTTCCAATATCCTCGGGAATCTTTCACGCAGCGGCCATTCTTACAGGAGCACTCGTCGGCACCTGGAAAACAAACAGAACTTGATTCGAATAAAAAAGTATAGAAGACAAACACAAATGCAATAACATAAATAATCTAACATTTTTTTTTTTTCTAATGCAGCTGGCAAACATTTAGACAGCTTGGTCTTGAAGCCTTAAGGCAAGCGCTGCACAGACGTTACTCACTTTGCATTACCCAAGGGGTGCATGTAACTTAAAGATAAGCCACGGACGCGGAGTAACAATGCCCCCGCAACGCTCTACGATCCTGTTTGGACCGGGACCTATGTTTTAAAGTGGATTCTAAAAACACTACAAACATCCATGGCACCGCCGGGACTCGAACCCGAAGCCTGTGGTACCAAGCGCCAGAGAGCTAGCCACTCGGCCATTCAAGCCCCCATAATCTAACATAATAATCTAATAACATAAATATGTCAAATGAATACGAATATACGAATGTCTGAATGTAAATTGGGTTCTTGCGTATCCAGGCCAAGAATAAGCGTACGTGTGGCCGATGCATGTAGATTTGGTTTGATTTGTCACTCTACGGTCATTTTGTGCACATTTTAGGCAAATTAGACTGCGAGCTACATTTCAACGTGGATTTCGAACCACTCACAAGCATCCCTGCCACAGCCAGAATTGAATCCGGAGCCTGTGGTACCACAGGCCAGAGCTCTAGATAATTGGCCATCAAGCCGCCCAATGCATGTAGAAAAATAGACTTTAGAAGAGCACACATATCATTTTCCGCTTTCCATTTGCTCATACTTCGTTAATTTCCATAGCTTTTTTTTATAGCATTCTGTGAATCTCAAAAGCAAACAATTAAAATGTTTAACCATCAAATTTTGAAATCATCAACATTTTTGGAATCATGAAGACAATGGAATCAATGCAGTTTCAAATGCAGATTGCTGGAGACTGAAATGTAAGATTTAGCATTTAGCCAGTTTATAGAAACATTTAAAAATACTGAATCCTTGAGTCAGAGTTTGGTCATCCAAGAGCCACCACTGTCAAAGAAGATCGACATTTGTCCAATATAGCTCATCGTCAGTTAATAAAACCATCCGTGCTCTCTTACTTTCGTGCATCCACAAGGATCCGAAATGTACCGAATTTAAACTTAACTTTAAATTCTTTTATTTTATTTTTTATTGATTTTTAGTATTTTGTGAGTACCACATTAATTGAATTTTTAGAAACTTTATATGTCATTTTTGTTACTATCCTTAAAGCAGCCAATTATTTTTTTTTTTGTTCCAATGCAGCTGGCAAACACTTAGACAGCTTGGTCTTGGATGCCTTAAGGCAAGCGCTGCACAGACGTTACTCGCTATGCATTACCGCGTGTAACTTGAAGATACGGGCGCGGCGTAACAATGGCCCCGCAACGCTCTACGCCCGCAACGCTCCTATTATGACCGGGACCTACAGTTTAACGCGGATTCCGAACCACTACAAACATCCACGACACACCGGGATTCGAACCCGAAACCTGTGGTACCGAGCGCCAGAGCGCTAGCCACCCGGCCATTCAGGCCCCAAGCAGCCAATTATAATTCCAAACATATTTATAAATTAAAATGAGGAAGTTTAAGGAGTATTTCGCCCTGTTGGTACTCCGTAATCGGTACTCCAGTTGCCAGTGCCCGAGTTTCAAGAGGTACCCTTTCCAGAAGGTTGCATGAAAGAGAGGTATGTTAGCAAAAAGTTTGCTGCTTGTACCACTCGCTATTTGCACACAGAAGAGTAAGTTTAACATTCTACAGTGAACTCGAATTTGAACCGCAGATGAGAAACCATTCTATTCACTGAAAAGCTCGGTTTCAGTATAACCACTTATTGCTCTACGTACGTTCAACTGGAGATTACTAAGTACCCATTATATATATCTTGCAATCTTCGAAAAAGATACCGCTGCGACTATTACAACAGAAGTTTGTTGTCATCTTATTAGATGGGAGTACAGATCTCCATGTCTTTGTTAGAGAATCTGTGACTACTGTGAAATATAGGAAGGAGATCTTTGACGCCTAATGTTCGCTTTTTCAGATGTATAGTTGACTCTAATTTAATTTTAATAGAGGACAACACTTCGCAAAATAGAGCTGATCTGCTCGATTAATTTCTTGAAAAAGAATATTCGTTGGAGGGATCGACCAGATGGATCTCCAGACCTAAACCCTACAAAGCATATCTGAGAAGCTCTTTGAACGACGATTGCAACTTATGTATTTTCAAACACTAAGAACCATGCAAAGACTGAAAACACCGTTGCAATACTAATAATGTGTTTATGTTACTCCCCGTAAAGTAGCGGCCTGATGGCTAACTGGATGGCGTCTTGGTCTTTATTACTTCAGGTTAAAATCCTGATGGTGGCAGCATGTTTGTTCGTGGTTCGGAAGGTCCCGGTCTAATGAACCCAAAGTGTACACAAAATGACCGTAGAGTGACAAACCAAACCCCGTAAGGTAAAGGAAGAATGCCTTCAAAAGATTTTAAGGATAAATATTTTTAGGATTTAGAGAAAAGATTTATTTTAATTTATTTAAATTAATTTAATTTTAAGAGCCACAAAAAGAAATGTAATAATTATTCTTTAAAATCACATGCTTATTAACATACAATTCTTTTATAAAATGAACCACGAATAAGCCACTGAATTATGTTTAGCGATAAACATTTTTTTGTTCTAATATAGCTGGAAAACACTTAGACAATTATCTTTGATGCCTTTAAGGCAAGCGCTGCATGGATGTTACTCACTTAGCACTACCCAGGAGGTGCGCGTAGCTTGAAGATATGCTACGGACGCGGAGTAACACTACCCCCGCAAAGCTCTACGATCATGTTAGATCGGGACCTACAATTTAAAGTGGATTCGAACCACTACAAACATCCATGGCACCTTCGGGACTCGAACCCGAAACCTGTGGTACCGAATACCAGAGCGCTAGCCACTCGGTCATTCAGGTCCCGTAAGGTAAAGGTTTGGTTTGTTATTTTATTGTCTTCTTGTGCACACTAGGGCTAAACAGATAGGGACCTAAGTTCTTCTTTTAAATGGATTCCGAAACACTACTAATACACTAACACTACACTCTCACTATGCCTAGAGCTAAGTTGCCCCTTTGCAGTTTGGGAATGATGTGGGTGAGAAGTCTGATTGGGCTTCTGTGACGCTCTACAGTCATATGAGACCGGGACCTACGGATTAAAATGGATTCGAACAACTACAAACATCCATGGCACCGCCGGGACTCGAACCCGAAACCTGTGGTACCAAGCACCAGAGCGCTAGCCACTTGGTCACCAGAGCGCTAGCCACTTGGTCACCAGGCCCGCCGTAAGATAAAGGAAAAATGCCTTCAAAAAGATTTTAAGGATAAATATTTTTAGATTTAGAGAAAAGATTTAAATTAATTTTATTTTAAGGGTCACAAAAAGAAATTTAATAATTATTAATTATCCATTAACATCACATCTTTATTTACATTGCATCTTTATTAACATCAGCGATAAACATAAAAGTCAAAGTCGAATTATATCTAAAATTTCGAATGCATCAAAGAATAATTAAACTTACCATATGTCTCAAAATTATGTCCATCAGTGCTTGAAGAATTAAAACCAATTTCTTGAATATGATGATCATCCCCTTTCAAGTAAAAGCATTGGAAGCACATATTAGTGCTAAAAGCACCGAACCAAACAACATCTTCGAAAACAATCTCTCTTCTGTCTGTTGCCATGAATGTGTAGATATCAATCCTTATTTTAATTTTCGACGTTTGATAACTCGTCAGGGATTTTAGATAATACTCATATGTGACAACAATAAATCCTTTGTTACTAAGATACTGTTGATAACATTTCAAAAGTAAGTTGAAATATCTTCCCTTCACATTTGAATGACTGCCCAGATAAACGATACTTAAAGATAAAAATTAAGAAACTGGTTTTTCCCTAGGTGTTGCATGCTCTGCGAAATCAGAGCTGATGTTATCTACTCTCTTTTAGTCTTCTTTTTTTTTCTTACAGTCTGTAAAAATTCATCGCCGTGGTGTAAAGATTTAATCAAAATTAATGGTAAGTCTGAATAGATAAGTAAAAAACTTAAAGGGTGGTATAATATACAAAAGAAAAACATTTTTAGAAACATTATTCAATATTTTTATTTAATCATAGATGCGTGAATATTTTTAAAATTTATCGGAATTTTAGGATTATTTTGTCATTAAATATATTTAAAGATTTTCGCAGCAATATCCATTGATACAGATGGAACAACAAGTCCACAAGAAAATGATGATTTTATAGAGATAATAACATAGGAATTGTAATAAGTTTAAACAATTACAAATTATTGAATTTCATAACTTAAAAAGCGGGCCTGAATGGTCGAATGGAGATCTGGAAACCGGAACCACAGGTTTCGGGTTCGCGTTCCCGGCGATGCCATGGATGTTTGTAGTGGTTTGGAATCCACTTTAAACTGTAGGTCCCGATCTAACAGGAGCGTTGCGGGGTAATGTTACTCCGTGTCAGTAGCTTATCTTCAAGCTGCACGCACCTTCTGAGTGAGTAACGTCGGGGCAGCACTTGCCTTAAGACATCAAAGACAACTGTCTAAGTGTTTGCCAGCTGCATTGGGGGAAAAAAGTAAAGATAATGACATAAGGGTTGTGACAAGTTTAAACAATCATAAATTATTGAATTTCATAATTTAAAAAAGCGTAATATTTTCATTTGGCACACAGCCTTGTTTTTATAATATTTATTTATTTAGAGTAAAACTAATTTGCATTAAATAACTTTTTTTTTTTGAAACTTTATTGTTATATTATAACCGGCTTTATATGATGAGGAATAGAGAAAAATATTCCTAGATGGAAATTTGTAGTGTTTTATTAAAAAAAAATTTGATTGATTTCAACAGAGGAATTCACATACATTTGGCTAAATAGATGACATTATTAAACAATATGAATGCAATCGATTACTTTCTCCAGTTACTTTCACATTCTATTTAACTTTTGCGTAATCATATGATTTTATTTTTTTCATTGAATACACCTGCCAATAGGGATTCCTCTCTTGTGATAATTCCACATCTGAATATCTCAGTATTTAATATCTTTATTGCGCTAATAAAACTTGTAGTCATCGTCGAGATGTAGATTTAATGTAAAGTACTCTTGTTTAGAATAAATGAAGAATTTTTTAAATTATTTAAAAGTTTTTACTCACTAATTTCTCAAATTTTACATCGAAAATTGTAATCATCAAAATGAAAAGTACTCGTATTATATTTTTTTAAATGATTTTATTCCTTTTAAAATGTGGCAAATTCTTCTTCCCCATTCATGGCTTAGTGCTAATTTTGAATCTAGTGGTGGCATGTGTTCCATGAAAAGACAATGAAAATCGTAATTGTATATTTTTCTCCTATCTGTCGGTAAATTGTTGTTGTTGACATATCCTCAGTGTCCTGCAGTGCGGGGAGAGCATCCCGTGAGTAGTCTATTCATGGATGGAGGGAAGGGGGCAGCTTCTGTTCTGATGGCGCACCCGTAGGTAGAAGTCTGACTTTGGCTCCGTGACGCTCTTACGGCCATAGGAGACCGGGACCTACGGCAAAGTGGATTCGAACCATGGCACCGCCGGGATTCGAACCCGAAACCTATGGCACTGAGAGCTAGACACTCGGCCATTCAGTCCCTCGGTAAATTGTTCGAGGCATCGTTACACGTTAAGTGACGCACAAGATCGTTAGTGTATAAAGAAAATATACGTATTATACGTATTAGCAGTGGAATAATGACAAGATGGCAAGACGTGCAAATTGCCACGGTCTCCGGTCCTAGCAGAGGCTATGAGTAAAGGAAAGACCTGATATTTGTTATTAAAATTTAAAAAATAGCAAAACAATGTAGTAAAATTTATTAATTCTGTGTTTAATAATTTCAAGCTACTAAAATAATAAATTTTTAAAAAATGTGTATCAAGATTTTGAAAGTATTCATTTGTATGAAGAATACTGGTAGTATCTTCATACAAATCTCATCTGGTATCATATCTGATCTGGTAGTAATAATAATAGAAACAGTTACTCACGAGTAATACCGATACTAAGGGTTTCCCCGATTTCTGGATTTTGAATAGGTACTTACAAAATTAAATGAGGGGGAATCCCCACTGGCAAGTCAAAGAATTCCAAAAAGCGGGGAAGTCCCTTGTTTACGGATTCTCTATGTGTCACTATTATCTTTCTGTTTCTTCGGATCCACTATCAGTCGTTATGTTTATTAGTTAAATGTAGAAATTAGATAATAACATGTTTAGTAATAGAAAGTATCTTAGTGGGAGTGAAAAACGAAAAATAAAGATGGCGTTTGAAAAAAAAAAGTTACCTAAAATAAATCAAGAGTTAAATCAAGAATTAAGAGAGGGAAGAAACAAACGAACAGTGCGGAGGAAATGAAGAAATTAGTCGAACCAAAAGCGATAGCATTGCATTTCCCTGATAACACCGATCCAGAGCCACCACAGCACTGTACTAGCGATACACATAATCAAACCCAAAGTGAAGTGACTGAAAGTGACTTGGGAAAAATTACATTTTCGACAAATATTACTGATAAGGATCATTTTAAAGTATTTAATGATGAAGTAAAACGGTTTCTTATTGTTTATGGATACTTCAAACCTAAAGGCCCTTTTTTAAAAGACGGTGCTACGTATTAATGTTCCACCGACAGAACACAAAAGTAGAAACTAATGTTAATTGTATTATAGAAGTATTGATATATTTTAAGTTTGAACATAAAAAACTGCAGTTTATAAAATTGCAAAATCGACAAAAGTTTCTTTAAAGAGAATTATGTTCCTAAAATACTTGCAACTAGAGGGCAAGAAAAAAATGTGTATGGATTTATGGTGGCCTTTCCCGGTTAACACTTTAAATGGGCGAATTTTCTTATCAGTTATTGATGATTACAAACGCAAAGTAGAGGTATTTACAAATAGAGTAAAACTGAAATTTTCACTTGTTTTAAGAAGTATTTAGCTAAAGTAGAACGGGAAACTAATTGTAAATTAAAGTAGATAATGGGCTAAAGCAATGATTCTCAACTCGGGGGCACGTCTCCCCAGGCGGCACTAAATGGAGGGCGCGAGAAATCGAAAAGAAAAAATTAATTCACTGAAAGGAAAGCAAAATAAAAATGCATTATGATGTAATAAAAAAATATATACACTAATATCTGGGTCATTCTACAAAAAATGTACAATTCAGTCTCAAAGCGTTTTCAATATTTAATCTGAATATTTCTAATAAAAACTTATATTTTCTATTGATAATGAAAGAATATTATACTCACTATAATTACTGTATTTTTATCTCAATAACAGTGATGAAATCTCACCTCCGTGTCAAGCGGCCTAATGGTCAATTGGCTGGCGCTCTGGCCATTGGTACCACAGGCTTTCCAGGTTCGAATCCTGGCGGTGGCATGGATGTTTGCGACTGGTTTGGAATCCATGTTAAACTGTAGGTCCCAGTCTAATTATCCCAAAGTGTGCACAAAATGACCCAAACCACCTCCGTGTCATGTTCCACGTCCAATGTTACTCTAAAGATTGTTTGCTTACTTATTCAATAGAAAAAATTAATTAAATAGTTATTTATCTAACTACAACTAAGCTAAAAAATTAAGAGATAATGAATTAATGAATTCATCTATTTTTTTGCATGGATTTCTTAGAGTATGATAAATAGTGTTCCAAAACAGATTCTCACATCCATGAACCAAACATTATATGGTATTATTAAATTAACGGACGGCAACAGTATCAGCAAATTTGATTTCATGATGCTAAAAAAAAAAAAACCCTTTTATAATTATAGTGAAATCGGAAGTTGGTTTTTACTATATGTTCACGTATAAGGTTTTGTTCTCAGAAGTCAGCGTGGTTGTTGTAGATCCTCCGTGAATACGGGGGCTTGAATGGCCGAGTGTACCACTCGGTACCACAGGTTTCGGCTTCGAGTCCTGGCGGTGCCATGGATGTTTATAGTGGTTCGGAATCCACTTTAAACTGTAAGTCCCGGTCTGTTTAGCCCAAAGTGTGCACAAGATGACCGTAGAGCGACAAGCCAAACCAAACCTCCGTTAATACTAAATTAAAGGTGAGTAAAGTAACAATAAAATAAAAGCTTATTTATTACTTAATCAATTACATATACGGGCGTTAATCAAAACAATAATAATTTTTCTCATATGAATATTTAGGCCCGAGGCCAGATTTGAACATTTTCGGACCGTGAGATTTATCACACTTTTACAAAATATATTTATTTCATAATGGCCAAAGTAGGAAAACTAATGTATTAAAAATACATTATGTGTGCATCCATATATTCAAAATTTAACTATCAAAATTATGAGAAAAAAAAATTAACTTTGATTTTAAAATAATATTCTTTCGAATATGCCACAGATATTGCCTGTTTTTGTTTTATGCATTTACCGTTATGAGTTTGCAGAATAATTAAATGATATTCTGCGAACTCATGATGCATGCATTTTGGAACATCTAATATAACAGGTTGTAACATGAATATAAAAATGTCTTTGTTGGGTCTAAATCTAATATGGGAATATATGACTTTTATATGTGGCCAGTGGAGTTAAAATGCATTTCCAAAGTGGCCCTGCAAGATCATTTGGGTTGGACACCCCTGATCTAAGTGAAACAATCACATAGACTTTCACAATCACCATCAAATCTCTTTATTTTTGAAAACAGTGATTGAAAGGACACGTTCTGCACGACAGTTACACGCATTACCAGTGGCTCAGAATGTTATAAATTTACTAAATATGATTTTCAATACTTTTCTAGAATTATTATTTCTATATGTGAGGTTGTTATTTTTCAAACGGGATCAAATATAAGCAGATTACCTTTAAAGTAACAAATTCTATCTAATAATTTTTATGGAAACTACTTTTTTTTTTTTTTTTTGGTGAAAATTAGCAAAAATAAATAAAATTAAAAATTATCAAAAAATTAATTGTACATTAAAAAGAATATAATTATTTTCTTCTTTATTGGCGCAACTGTCTCATGTTGAGCCAAGGTCGTCTGCTTACTGGCAGATTCTAAAAAATGATATGTTTTTCTTTGTACGGGGTAGGGTTGTCAGCACTACGCCCAACGATCTGTCATATTAGACCGGGACCTACAGTTTAAAATGAATTCGAACCACTACAAACATCCATAACACCGCCGGGACTCGAACCCGAAACCTGGGGCAAAAAACACTAGTTACTCAGCCAACAGACGACATAATTAGATTCTACTTTGCCAAATTATCTGAATCCAGAATAAACATAATAGGCAGGGCGAACAAATCTTATTAGAAATAAGATGCAACTATACGAAAATACAAAATATAATACGGAGATTCAAAAAGGTCACGAGGATCATGTACTTACTGTAATGTGGCCGCGGACCGTAGAAAACAATTAGAAAAACCCTCCAAAAGTTATCTAACCTATATAATTTTCATTTCTTTATTATCTAGTGTGGTTTAATTTTTATTATATATAAAAAAAAAAAGAAAGAATTTATAAACAGGTAGACTGAAAAGTTCATAGGCTGACACATAGGTGGCCCCTACTAGTATTAAATCCATATGATTTTTAGTTATCCCTAACCTTCAAAAGACACGTGTATACATTTGACAGCTGTTGCACTATTAGTATGTGAGTTATAGCATTTTTAATTAAGCAACTTTTGTTAGTTTGAAAAAATGGATGAAAAGGAATTTCGTGTGTTAATAAAGCATTGCTTTTTGGTGGGAAAAAAATACTATTGAAGCCAAGGCTTGACTTGATAAACATTATTCGGACTTTGCACCAGGAAAATCAACCGTAGAGAGTGGTTTGCTAAATTTAAACGAGGCGAAATGAGCACCGAGGCCGATGCACGCCCCAAAGTGGCTGTTACCGACGAAAACATCGAAAAAGTCCACAAAATAATTTCTGATAACCGTAAAGTGAAGTTGATTGAGATAGCTGAGACCTTAAAGATATCAAAGATATAAAGGAGGAAAATAAGATATAAAGGAACGTGTTGGACATATCATGAATGAATATTTGGATATGCGATCCGTTCAAAGTAGGTGCCGCGTGAGCTCACAATCGACCCAAAACAACAACGAATTGATGATTCTAAGCAGTGTTTGGAGCTGTTCAATTGTAATAAACCCGATTTTTGCGTCGATATGTGACAATGGATGAAACATGGCTCCATCATTTCACACCGGAGTCAATCGACAGACAGCCGAGTGGACTGCACGTGATGAACACTAAAAATGCTATAACTTCACTAAAACTGCTATAACTCACATACTAATAGTGCAACAGCTGTCAAATTTATACACGTGTCTTTTGAAGGTTAGGGCTAACTAAAAATTTTATGGATTTAATACTAGTAGCACGATCTATGTGTCAGCCTACGAACCTTTCAACCCACCTGTTATGTGTTAATAAATATTATTAAAATAGCATTCATTTAGACTGATTTTTGTAGTCACCAAGAATCGAATTGCCGTGCTTATAACTGGATCATGTTCAAGGTGTACTGACATTGGAACATCCCAAGAACTCGTTTGCCTTGAAGGTGCGTTGACATCGTTCGGAAAGGTCGAATAGTAGGAACAACTGCGAGCAGTGAAAGTGTGAAACTTTCTCCGCTCGTTGATATGTTAATAACCGGCTCACGTTTAAGACGCTATGGTAAAGTAGATTTGTAAAAACCCATTCGCTGTTAAGAGTGTACTAATAACTGGATGAAGTTTTCACGAAAGGTAAGCATGGCTCTTCATAGTGCTTCTACTCTTATTTCTATATGCATTGCGCGTATTGTGTTGAAAATGTTAAAAAACAGTATTTCTTGCTCTAATAAATCTAACATTAACTGAAATGTTTTTTTTTTTTTTTTAATTACGCAGATATCGCTATCATCCACGCTTGCCTTTAAATGTGTTCCACATTATGGAAATGGGTGAAGACGTTATAAATGCATCTTGGGATCATTTATGTACGATGTTTAACGGTTTGCTGCCATGTCACAATATATTACACAACTTTATTGCATGGATTTGTTATCTCTATGCTAGAGACTAGTTGTGTCAGGATGTAATACCAATCTCTCTTTCCATTTATATTAGTTCATTTACAATATTAGTACATACAGACACACACATGGCACCCTGTGCCACTTTCACAATATCAATCCTATGTAATACTTAAAACCATATACACATCACATACGGTCCCTGACCGTGTTACCTCTTCAGACGCTCTAGTGTTCTCCTCGTGGTCTCTGAAGATCTAACCGCAAGTACTTACCACACTGGACCACACAGTTAAGGTCACAGTAGCGATCTCTCGCGGCTATAATAATAATTAAGCCTTACAGATTAATGTAATAGAATTTTATAGAATTGCAATTTAATAGAATTGCATGAATTAAGATTTAATGTATCAAAAAAACAGGATCTTTCTACTTAAAAGGTCCTAATTTCAGTTGCTTATTTTTATCCATTCTATAATATTTGGTTTATAGAATTTATGTATGTTTTGTAAACAAATTAAGAGGATAAGTATAAGAATGAGTGCAAATACTACACTTTTAAAGTTGTAAAAATAATTTGTAACGAAAAACACTTTTATAAATATAAGATTTCAATAAAAGTCATTGAATTATTTCATAAATTCTTCTAAATCCATTAATAAAGATCATAGTACATAAATTTACTAGAAAAGGTCAGGCATCAGGTGTCAGAAATTTTTTGGCCAACTAACTCCCCCAAGCCTGTTAGATGTGCTAGTCAGACATACATGGCGCAAAGCTGCGTTGAAAGAAAACATTATAAGAGTTAATGTGGAATTTCATCTAATTCTTTAATTTCATGTAATCTGACATTTGATTATTAAAATTCAAAGTTATTCGTATTGCAATTAAAATCCTTGCTGAACAATATTTCCTCCCCTATAACGCCGCTCTTTTTGAATCCGTCCTACTTGATCGATTGCTAATTATCCACACAATCGGTGAACGGGCTGTCATAAGAATCCTGCATCCAACAAGCACGTCATAACATTATTGAAAAGAATCTCATCTGATAGACTGCAATAAAATCGAAATATAAGTTAAATATTCAAGTATTATTCAAATAATTACTTTTTTATTACACTAAAGCAAAGGTTATATTTCATGTCAAGGTTTCATAAAAACGTTTTTAAAATTTTTTAAAAGACTAATTATAATTTTTTTAAAGTAAAAAATCGACAGATGGGAAAACGGTTGAAAGAGAAGCATTAAATGGGCACGCATGTGACCCAACTGACAGCGGTTTGTGCATCCCCGTTATAATGTTTTCCGATAGGGAAAGCAATTACAAACAAATAGTTTGACACAATATTCTATTACTCATATCAAAAATCAAATACTTACAAAAATCCTCAGTTGCATTTCAAATGGCTTGATTTGATTCTGAGATTTATGCTCACCTGCTGACTGTTTTACATCGATTTATCCTTATTATATTGCGTCTTGATAAAAAGAAAAGGAATAATATACGAATTTGTACATTTTAAAGTAAAAAAAAAATGAAGCAAATAGTGTTGGAGAAGAACAAAATAAGATCACATTTCATATGCTTAACTTATTTACTATGGATTATAATCAGGGCCGGATTTAGATGAAAAGAGGCCCTAGGCTATTCCACTTATGAGCCTCTTTCACTTCCCGTTTTTATGTTCGTAAATTACTTAACAGGTGGACTGAAAAGTTCATAGGCTGACACGTAGATGGCGCTACTAGTATTAAATCCCTATGATTTTTAGTTAGCACTAACCTTCAAAAGACACGTGCACATATTTGACAGCTGTTGCACTAATAGTATGTGAGTTATAGCATTTTTAGTGATTCATCACGTGCAGTCCACTCGGTTGACTGTCGATTGGACTCCGGTGTGAAATGATGGAGCCATATTTCATCCATTGTCACATATCGATGCAAAAATTCGGGTTTATTACGATTGAACAGCTCCAAACACTGCTTAGAATCATCAATTCGTTGTTGGTTTTGGTCGATTGGGAGTTCGCGCGGCACCCACTTTGAACAGAGATTTCGCATATCCAAATATTCATTCACGATATGTCCAACACGTTCCTTTGATATCTTTAGGGTCTCAGCTATCTCAATCAACTTCACTTTACGGTTATCAGAAATTATTTTGTGGACTTGTTGTTTCGTCGGTAACAGCCTCTTTGGGGCGTCCACTGCGTGCATCGCCCTCGGTGCTCATTTCGCCTCGTTTAAATTTAGCAAACCACTTCTCTACGGTTGATTTTCCTGGTGCAAAGCCTCGAATAATGTTTATCAAGCCAAGCCTTGGTTTCAATAGTATTTTTTCACCAAAAAAGCAATGCTTTATTAACACACGAAATTCCTTTTTATCCATTTTTTTTCAAACTAACAAAAGTTGCTTAACTAAAAATGCTATAACTCACATACTAATAGTGCAACAGCTGTCAAATTTATACACGTGTCTTTTGAAGGTTAGGGCTAACTAAAAATCATATGGATTTAATACTAGTAGCGCCATCCATATGTCAGCCTATGAACTTTTCAGCTCCCCTGTTATTATGTTTATTTATAATTCATATGTATAGAATTTCTCCTTATTTTTGATTCAGTGTTTACTGTTTTTAGAATAGTGTCATTCTAATTTTTCTAACCATTTGAATGTAGGCCCCCTCTTGATCTAGAGGCCCTAGGCTGAAGCCTAGTTAGCCTATAAGAAAATCAGCCCCTGATTGTACTAGCTTTCAATACTTTTAATCAGTATTGATTTAGGAGTTGCAAAATACATTATAGTTATCAAATTTATTTACTGAATAAATAAATAATCTCATTTTTTGTTTTGCCTGGTTCATTATTATTAAAGAAACAATTTAATTCAACAAAGGATATAATATTATTCCTTAATCGATTTTACAAACAACGAATCCTGAAAACTTTTTGTGTCATTCAAATTAAATGTCATCTTATTATAATAGATTTTTTTTTTTTTCTTTGGTATCATATTTATCATTATCAAAATAGTTTACAAAATTACTGAAAAAAAAAAAAATTTGTCTTTTGTTTGAAAAATTTATTGTAAAAACTATTTTAAATACTTATATAATTGACAGAATTTTTATATTTAAGTTGTTCTTATCATCCATTTTAGTTAACTGTAATTTTTTACCTGTAACACGACGATTTGTATTTCGCACATACGTCTTCACTCTAGGAGAGATTGAAGACAACATCTTTACATTTTTTTCCCTATGGAATCTGAGTTTTCCCCTACATTTTTTTTTTCCTTTTTTGGTGCAAGAGATTATAGCCGAAAACGTCACAACTTTTTTCTTCAGAGTATGACATCGATTACTGTTCTTTGTGAGCTATAATACTTCGTTGATTTTTATTTTAATTTTCTCGCAGAGAATCAAGAAATGGATAATAACCCAAAAATAATAAAAGTATAAAAATTAAATTTCTATTAATTAACCCAAATTTATTCATATTAAAAATACTTTAAAGAATGAGCTTTCCTTTTTTAATACTAAAATAATGCATACTATCAATTTCCTTCGAAAATCGTGAAAAATCAAGGCTTAAAATGCTTATTCCATGACGGATTCGAACCTGAGTTATTGCGGTAACTAGTACTGAACGTTATACTAATGCAATCTAATTTTTTTAAAAAGTAGTTATTTCATTATCCCATCATGATTATTTTACATTTCATCAAAATATACAACTTTTCTAAAATATTAAAGTAAAAAAAGTTGTTAATTCTGTTATATTTTTAAAATACTTCAATTAAATTAAAAAGGGGAGAAAAACAATAATTATAGTTCAGTAAAAAAAATCTTCATTTAGAATATTTAACCTTTGTATTAATAGATGGCGCTACCGGAGAAAATACGAAAGGGACGGATTTTTCAGAGCAAGAAAGTGCATAGAAGCTGTCTGGAGCATCTTGTTTCCTGCAGTTGTTTTCGAAACCATCTTTCTGTATTTTTTTAAACTATTCTTAGGATTTTATTTATAACTGTTCATTGCCCTATTCAAACTATATATACAACAAAATGGCTGGAGAAACTGCTGTTGATGAAGCGAAGTAAGATTTTAATATAATAATTTATGTTTCGATCTTTCTCGTTTATCAGAGAAATCGAAACACATGTTTATATAACAGAAGTAATTATATGTTATAAATTTAGTTAAAATAACTAAAAACTGTACCAAATAAGTTGCATCGAACAAAACAATTTTGGTATTTTTATTAAATCACACTTTTTATTTATTAAAAATTGCTTAGAAATAAAAGGCAAATATTGCATCAAGAAGCATGCTCTTTTAAATTTAATGCTATAATTAAAAAATATAATAATAACATTATTTTAAATGAAATAATTAAGTCAGCAATTGTAAATCTATACATAAATTTCAATTTTTATTCATTTTTTTATTAGTTTTGTGTTTTGTAATGAATGCAAATGCTATTAAATTATAAATATCTCAAAAAATAAAATAAAAGTAATAATTAAATTTTTTTAAATAATAATGAAGTGTTGATAAAATATCAATTCTTTTTTTCTTTTAATGGATGAAATTAATTTAAAGTACTTCTTAAAAATAAAATAAATTGAAGTCCATTTATCATGTATGGAAAATGTTATATCCTTTATTTCCAAAATAGAATTTGATCTCTGTAAAATTAAATAGCCATTACTATTATGTAATTGACAGTAGTGTGTACCATTTTTAAGGTAAATATCCATCATCATATTACAATGACCACAAATATGTTTAAAAATGTTATTAATGTCAAAATCACTAGTAAAAATACATATTTTAATTAAATTTTCTCACATTAAAGCTTGCAGTATTAGTGTTAGCATTTTCTACTTAATTTAACTCTCAGTTTTAACCAGCTATTATTTTATTTTATGGTGCCACTAAAAAAAAAAAAAAAATTATCGAAATATATAAAAGCATAGATTTTTTTTTTTTTTTTTTTTACTGTTATTTTATATTTTTTTCTATCAATTCAATTTTAAATTCTTAAATCTAAAAAAAAATAATAAATAATTAATGCAATTAGTTAGTATAGTATCCCACATTTAAGGATTCTTAAAACTTATATTTAATATATTTAGTCGATTTTCATTTGTATGTAAATAATGCAATGTAGCACTATTTATTTACGTAGATGTCAAAACTTGAATACTATTGTTTAAAAGTATTTAAATTTAAAATTTATGTCAGTTTTTATAACATTGTAATTTTTTTATTTCATTTTCTTTTTAGTCCCTCATCAGCCCCTTTGTCAAAAAAAGCATTGAAAAAACAAGCAAAGGACGAAGAAAAAGCAATGAAAAAACAAAAAGCAAAACAAGCTGAAGTAGTATGTTATATGAATAAAATAAATTATTTGTTCTTCTTTTTAAATGTTCGATGAATAAAAATATGTCGCAGGTTTCAATATATTATTTTTATTAGTATCTTATTCTAAACTTCTATTCAAATTAATTTAAATCTAAATTAATAATCGGTAGATAAAAAAATATAACACATGGAGTTATTTAATAATGTAACTTAGACATATATCAGTTTTTGAAACATTTTCATGTTATAAGTTGTTGTCACAGACACAAGTTATTTAATTCAAAAAATTATAGAGGTCATATATTTTAAGTAATGTGCAGAAATAATCCTTGGTGTTTTTTCCCCTGGAAGTTGCAACTGGAACAGTTTTAGAATATTGAGAAAAGTCATAAATTTTATTTCAAATAAGATATTAAAAAATTAAAATCTCTATTTTTTTTTAATTTAATACAAAAATAAAGTAGACAAATTAAAAATTTATTTCTTATGATTAAATTATGAATTTGCATTAAAAAAATATATCTGATTATCTTTTAGATATTATTTATTGTATTTTCATTTCTAATGTTAGAAATTCGTTGCATTTTAAAGTCACTGAAAATTAGTTATATGTTGTTTTCAAAAAGACAAATTTGTATAAATGTGGTATTAGCAAAAGAAAGAAAATATTTATTACATGCTAATTATTGAGCTTTAACTAATATATTTTATTCAAATTGTTACCAATAAGCACTTTTTTTTTTTTAAAATGTAGGTTTGTAATTATTATATAGAATATGAAGTAATATGAGCTTTTATTGCAATATAGGATTCAAAGCAAGAAGAAGAAGATTATTCTAAAGATAGTTATGGAAAGATGATTATGATTCAGTCGCAGGAAAAAATAATTAGAAATCTTGTCCCTGTTAAGTTACTGGAAAAGGATCTTGGAGAAGAAAAAATTTGGGTCAGAGGGCGACTGCATACCAGCCGTGCTAAAGGTTAAAGTCACAATAGATAAAAATTTTGATCATAATTACATGTTGAAAATTTAAAAGTATATATTTATGTGTGTAATTCATATTTTGTGTACTTAATTTATTATTTAATTTAATAAAAAATTATTTATTGATCTTACTATTAGATTTATCATTATGTACCAAAGTTTAGCGATTATTAAATTTTATGTGAATTGTGTGAGGCTTTAAAAACCTTAATTCATCATTCAATATTATAGTTATGGAATGAAGAAAATTGTGATTGAATGGTTTATGAATGTGCAATTAAGTTGAAAACAAAGCCAGTTCTGACCCTTATTTGTTTATTACAATCAGTATGTGTATTTGTAATTTATACCTAACAATTATGTTAGTAAAAATAAGTTCAGAGTGTGACACTGTATGATAATGTAATCTGCAGTAGTGTAAAGCCCAAAAAGCGACAATAATTAAATAATTTTTTTCTGGCAGAAACAATAATTATAACATTTTTTTTAATTTCATTTTTATAAAACACTATCATTTTAGTACTACATAAGTATTTAATCATGTCATTAAGCTAGTTAAATTCATTTTCTTCTGCCATTTTATCTCATTTTCCTTTATTAGAGACTTGCCTTTAATGACTTACCATTTTTAACTGTATTTAGTTTGATTAGTAAGATATTTATGTATGCTTTTAAAATGAAAGCAATGTAGTTATAATTTCTATTTTCTTTATCTTTTTGTTACTAGCATGCAAATTTATAACTTATAAAATTTGCATCTGTATATAATTATTATTTATTAAGCTAGTTTTAAATATATGTCTTTGAAAAATTGTTGCTTTTAAAAGATAAGTTTACTGAAAAAGCCTTATCTCTGCCTTGTAAAATTCATCACTTATGTATACTTTTTCCCATAAATTGTGAAGATAGAGGTATCAATTTCTGTGGAGAACTAAGAGGGACATATTTGATTTTTAACATTACAATTACTAATTTTCACTGCAGTTAATTCCTTTATAAAAATCTCATTGAATCAAAAATCTTTTTTAAAACATTCACATTTATGTAAATATTTTTAAAAATTATATGCACGTATTTTACAAATTTTATACTGTAGAATTAAACAACAAAGTAGAAAAAGAAACAAAAAGTGATTAGATTTAAATATTTTATATGCCTTTTTAAGCTGTTAATTATAATTTTCAAACTTCTACTTAATTAATGTGATTAGTTAAGCAGAGTTTATTTTGTTAATTTTATTTAGTTTTTTATTTTATTTAGTTTATTAATTTGTTAACTATTGATACCATTAGAAAGATAAAAATCTGCATTTATTTGATTCAGTATCAAAATAGAAATTGGCATGCATCTAATGCAAACAAGAAATCTGTTAGCATCTACTATAAAACAAATCAATTCCCGCTTTTCTTTAAGTTGTCTTAATTTGGACTGTTTTTTGTTTTAAAAATTTTATGTTAAAAAATTCTTTATTTTTTCAATGTTTGGAAAACAATGTTTTTTTGTTTTACGTCAAAGAAAACATACTATCCAATGCCTTCTCTCAGTTTCTGAAACAACTAGTAAACAAATGATAAAGTTTGTTTGCCAGGTAGAAACATTGTTTTTATTATTACCCTTATATATTAAATTTTTTTATAGTTTAGCAATCCTTATACTTTATACTTCAAAATTTCAAACAAATTATATTGTATTATAACAGTTGTTTTATACAAGAACTTTCTAGCCATTTTTCAGAAATTTAAATTATAAGAACATTCTTTTTTAAATAGTGCTTATTCCTTAAAAAGAATTTTCAATCTATTCATTTTAATAATTTAAAATTACATATAATTTTAAGTGCTAAAAGGAGAGGAAAAATTATATGCATCCAATTTTTATTAAAATTTTATGTAACATTTCAATATGTTTTTTTTTCAGTAAATGTTTTGTTTTTTCATTTTGTTTTACTTTGCATTTACTCTTTTTAGCATCACCAGAGAATCTGTAATTGATGTTGAAGGTTTCATAAAGGCCTCTCCACAAAAAATTGAAAGTTGTTCACAAAAAAATGTTGAGATGCATGTAACCAAGGTAAAAATATATTTCATTCTATTTATAAATTATATTTGTTTGCTACTAGATAAATATATCTAAATAAAATCCGATAGTTGTTAAGCACATTTTATTTTTATTATTCCATTAGAAATATTTTTCCTCCACTGCATTAAACAAATAAAGGGTAGATGCCAAATTATTTTTAAGCAGAATTCTTATCTAGCCATAACTGTCTTACAAAGGATTTTATTAAAAAAAAATCAATATTTTATATATTTAATTATTTCTATAACATGCTAAGATGCATATTCTGTATTGTTACCATTAAAAAATATTCTTGCAAATCACTGCATTTAAAACAAAACATATTGTGTATTTTTTTAAAGTCTTGACTTGGACATTATGTTGTGTCAATGTAAGGGTGGTGTAATTTTTGCTTTTTATACTACCCCAAAAAATGAAACATTCACATGAAAAGCATTCAAACAATTTAATTTTAAAGCCAAATAAGAGAATTAACATGAAACTGAGAATTTATTTAGTTACTTTGCAGTGTTGTTGCGATGTCTTAGACTGTTAATGCAATCAACAGTTGAAGTGTAATTTATGGTGTTTTTTGCTAGTAATTTATTTCTAGCACTTTTAATACTATATTAATTAACTGCACTTCGAATACAGTTTATATATATTTCCTTTTCAACATTTTGCATTTTTAGAGAAAATTTGTCAAGAATAATTAAATTAGCTAAAATGATGTAATAAGGCTGTTTAATCTTCTTATATTTTGAATTATTTTTATATTGTGTGATAGAATTCTGTATTTTGATATTTTTAAGCTTTTTTTTAAATTAATTGCTATAAAACTTGAAAATCATTAGTCCTTTAATAAAATCAGTTTTTTTTAAAAGTAAATTGAAAATGTATATTGCTAGAATTGAATTTTACGGTTAGCATGCAATACATTGCTACTAGTACCATTAAAAATATCTTTATATTTCTCTCGTTGTGCAAGAATAATAGAAATAATAAGCATTAAATAATCAAGTGGGCGATAAGTAATAAATAAAAACTGCTCCTTGACAATCTTTTGGGCATTGATTCAGTAATTGGCATTGTCTGTAAAGCAGCATGAGATTGCAATATAAGAGTGAACTTATGTTTGTCTTAGAATAATGCAAGTTACCCAAAAATACTCATTTTAAACAAGAATTAATTATTAGTTTTTGCACACGTTAACTTTAATGTTCTGAAATGATACAATTATGAGATGCAGATGTATTCAATCATTAAACAGTTAAGAAATATCACATATTTTTTTATTTAAATTCACATTCTGTAATAAATTTAGAAGTGATATTTTTAATTATAATTATTATCTAAATTTAATTAAATATGTTTAAATTATTAATTTCTCTTTTATTTTATGTGTAGGTATTTGTAGTAAGTGCTGGAGAAGCCAGGTTGCCATTTCAAATAGAAGATGCATCAAGACCAGAGAATGAAAATGTAAATTAATTATTTTAATTTTATTTAAAATGTGTTAAAAAAATTGTTACCCAATCTAAAAAAAAAAAAAGTTTTAAGTTATGCTCATTTTCATTTCTGCAATGAAATGACTTTATAAAAATTCATTTATTGCCTTTATTGAAAAAAAAAATGTTTTATCTGCAGGATCAGAAGGCTTAAATATTCATGTAAATCAAGATACTCGTTTGGATAACAGAGTCATAGACTTAAGAACAAGTGCAAATCAAGCTATCTTTGCAGTACAAGCTGGAATTGTAGCTTTATTTAGAGAATACTTAATAGCCAATGATTTTCAAGACATACAGGCTCCCAAAATAATTTCTGGTAGGTTATATTTTGCAATACTATAAAATACTAAAGTGTTTAATATAAAATTTTATTAAGTATTTATTTTCATGGTATGAGATTTAATTAATATTATATGCAATTTTTTTTTCAAATAAACTTATTTTAAACTATATAAATTTAATTTGTTTTTATATTCTAAGCTAGAAGTAGAATTAACTCATTTCTTAAAATGTTATACATATGCATTTATTTTATGCATAATTAATAATCTTTATATATATATATATATATATATATATATATATATATATATATATAATTGGGTTTATATATTTATTGGAAAATATATAATATTTTTATATTTCTGATCTAAAAAATTGAAGAATTTGATATTTGTCATTTAAACAAACTAATTATTTAAAGCAATAAATCTTTTGGGTTTTTTAATACAAAATAACAAGCATTTGATTTCTCTCTCTCTATGTGTGTTGCTTTTGTCAGTTAATGATTTTAATTAATGAATCCATTAATTAACAAACAGCTGCTAGTGAAGGAGGAGCTAATGTTTTCGAATTCAAATACCATGAAAATCCTGCCTACTTAGCACAGTCCCCACAATTTTACAAGCAAATGGCTATTAATGGTGATTTTGACAGAGTGTTCACCATTGGACCAGGTAAAAAATTTGCTTATTTTACCATGAACAAATGCTGTATTATATACCTAAATGTGAAATACATAAATTTTTCTTATGTACAATGGATATTAATAAATATTATTTTATTCATCTTTGCATTAGCATTCTTTCTATTTCTAATTTAAATGTAATTTTTAAAATAATTTTCCATTTATCAAAATTAATTATAATTATATGTATTGGATATGTTGTTTTGTTACCTATGGCTTTATTAAAACTCAATCTATACAAATTTGGCCACTTACATAGAAACAAAAAAAAAGCACATTAACAAATCAATATTACAAAGGAAAAGAACAGAAATTTCTTTAACA
>BPLR01008673.1:0-22576 GCA_021605095.1 Caerostris extrusa | reverse complement strand
AAATCAATTTTAAATATTTTGTCAATATAAAGAATTCAAAAATATTTAAAAATTTAAATATATCCTTTCAATTTTAAAAGATCAGATTGATAATCTTTTTACCACAGACAGAAAATTATTCATGGGAAAGATATGTATAAAACTCCTTTTGACATAAATGTTCCTTATTTTGAATGATGTGCGTTTTATACCAGTAATGCAGGCAATTTTTATATCACAAAAATATTCAAAAAAATATTCCATTGCAGTAAGCTGTAGGTGAAATTTTTTTAGAAAGATGTTCTTATTTATTCTTCTAAAAGTTGGAAAAGTAGAAGAACTTGTTGTATTTAGGTCATAAATGTAGAATGAGAATATTTTATTTGTTTTATTAGAAAATATTCCGAATTAATAGCTTCCAAAATGAAAAATTATAATTAAGGTATCATCTTTTATTTTACTGTTTTCATCTTGAAAATAAACTGTATATTATTCATAAAAAAATTATAAAACTGATTTAAATCTTCTTAAAAACAAACGTAAATAATGAACAAAAAAAAATGAAATAAAAAAATATTTTCATTTAATTTTTAAAGTAGTGAGTTACACATTTATTTTATTTCATCTTGTTTCGCAATAATTCATTATACACTATATAAATTGAATTTACATAAATTGAATACACATATTTTATATAATTTCTTTAATTTTTTTCCTGCTAAAGTAAATAAAATATATAAAAATAGATTATAAAATATATCTAAAAAATTATCTATGAAATTATAGATTAAATAATAATTTATAAGAGAAAAAATTTTAAAAATCAAATAATTTAAAAAGAAAATATAATGTTATAACTGCTGTTATTGTAATATAAATATACTATTATATATTTCAGAATATCAATTTTTAAAAATGCTTGCTTAATCAAAAATTTTAAATAGAAAATATAAATTAATTAAAGAAAATAAAAAAAAAAAAAATAATAACACAAAATGATTTACACATATTATTGCTAATTGATAACATTAAAAAATTGTTTAAAATCTATATTTTCGAGTGTTAAACAAATCCAAAGATTCAAAAAATAAAATCAGCTTTTAATTATTTATTTTTTTTTATGAGAATTTCAAACGGAATGTGCATTACCACTAATTAATAATATAAATTAAAGAATTCGAATTTTTAATAAATTGATTGAATTTTAACTATTAATATGCATTGTTTAATTAGAAATTGTTACATCAGCTAAAATGAACGACAAAATTCCAAAATTAATTTTAAATGGAATTTTTATGATTTGGGCGGTTGCATGTAATGTATCATTCGAAAATATTTTTCATGTATCAAAATTATTAAAAGTTAATTAATCCAGAATTAGTTCAAACAATTTCATGTAGATCATAATCTAATTAATCATCTAATCTAAGTAGTAATTATAAAAATTAAAAAGTTCATTTATTATAACTGATGTAAGAATGATTTTTCTGAAAATGTGATTTAACCTTATGTAAATAATCAATTCATTATATCAATTTGAATTTTTTTAATTGTAGAAAGTTGGCTATTTGAATAATTTAACAGTTGATTTAATAATTAAAATTCAATTAATATTTTATCATGTATGAATATTAATTGATTAAATTTAGAAAAATAAAAATAATTATTGAAAATATGTTAGTTTCTAATTTAACCATAATTAAATGAAATATAATTAATTTTTAAATAATTGTTTTTGTAAAAAAATGCTTTTAATTTTATTTAGATAAAAAATTTAATATATAATTACATTTTTAGGACTGTCATCTTAAACAATATGGATTAAAATATTCAATTCTTCATAATGATTATGTCTTGAATAATAATATCACTATAGTAAGTTTTTGTAAAGAATAAATTACAATTTTCAAGTGAATATCGCTAGTAAGTCTTATTTTTTTTAAATAGAAGAGGTGGTAATTGAGCATCGATCAAAACTAAAATTTCAGTACTATGACGCCTAAATAAATTTCAAAATGGTTTCATAGCAAAAATATTATAAATGTTATAATTTAGATGTCTTACATTAGGAACTATGTTTATTAAATAAGTCATAGAATGCCTTTATAATTTAAACATATTAAATAGAATAACTTCTTTAGAAAGTTTAAAATAAAATTATACATAACTTAAAAACTACAAGAGATTTCCACACATTACATGAACTCTTGATTTTTTTTTCCCAAATATTCTTTGAGAATTGAAGACAATTTATGAGACACCATTCAAATTGAATTGTTCATTTATATAATAATTAACAATTTTCTAAAATATATCTATAATATACTATTCCCGCAATAAATGTTCAGAATGATAAATAATTAGTCACTTCCTTTTTTTGAATTAGTAGAATTAAAAAAATATATAAGACAGTACACAAATCTTAACAATAAATCTTAATCAAATTACTCATTTAATATATATTATTTACTTAATAATACAAAGAGGAAATTATAGATCTGTGAAAGGAGAAAATAGGAATAATTATGATGGGCCCAAGTCATGTAACAATTATTTATTTTTAAATTAATAAGGAGAAACATCAAAGTTAATTTGCAAAATAAAAATGAAAGGTGTTACCACACCAGAGAATTAATGTCTAATTAATAAAGAAAAATTAATAAAATTTAAATTAATTAAAAAAAATTAAATAAGAATTAAAATTAAATTAATTAATTAAAATTTAAAAAATTAAAAAAATTAAAAATTAAAAAACAATTAATTAAAAATTAATTAATTAATTAAACCATAAAATTAATGCATAATTAATAAAATTAAAAAAATAAATTAAATTAAATGTATTAATTTAAATTAATTTGTTTCCACCGCTTCTGTTGCGATGCAGTAGGTGTTACCGGATATATAAAAAGAGCTGCTACAGATTTATATATATATTAGATTTAAGTTAAAAAAGATTGATTTAAATAATATTTGTTTCTTTCATATAACTTACACTTTACTTAATATAACTTTTTTTATGCAACTTATATCTTTGTACAAATACATAGATACATACGGTATCTATTACCAACTACAAAAAAAAGTGCACTTATTACACAATTTTAGTTATTTTCATTAGCACCATATTTTCAACTAATATTTTAAATTTAAAATGGAATAATTTCTAGAAAATAATTTTTGGCTCTGCAGAATTTATAAAAAAAAAAAAACAATTATTTTCTGCTTAATTTATGAAACAGTATCCGATAAGCCTTTCGAAATTACAAAGTATACGTCATAAAAATTTCAACAACACCATTTTCTTTTTCCCAAACCACTATTTTTGGCTGTTCATGTAAAAAATCGTGAAATTCTCCTTATCTGAAAAGTTATAATCTCGAACTACCTGACAGTGAATTTCCGCTTTGTATTTTAAGTTTCCTTTTTCCAGGAGTTTTGCCACTGAGTGTTTTTCCAAAATATATATTTTGTCGCAGTTCTTTTTTTTCGAGCATCGCATAACGATTCTAAACTTTCAAGTGAGATGAGATTTTACCCTTTAAACGGAAATTGAATTTTGAAGCTAGCAAGTATCGTGTATTTCATTTAAAGCTAAACCCATATTTATATATAAATCTACTATAAGCACCATTTTTAAGCCTCCTTAAAACTAATGTAAAAAAAGACATAAAACCATATCTTAAGGTAACGTTTATTGTTAATTTTGTAACACACAGTTTAAAAAAAAAAAACACTTGTTTCTTATTTGAAATTAAAAGATGTCATTTTTAGACTTAAAACTCACTCATAATTAAATTTGTTTTTAAGAACTAAAAATCATTTCTTAAGTGGTGCCCCCTATGTTTATTCCTACATCGAACCTCCACCCGAGAGGACGCACGGTGCAACTGGCACTGAATGACAATCTCTCATCCCGAGAGCTAGAAGTGGAATCTTTCAACTCCTCTTTTAGTGCATATCGTTAAATATACTACATGTATGAAATATTGTCTATAGTTCATTGTGGTATTAATGTCATACTTCAGACAATAGCAAGATATACTAGACACTTCTTCTTCAATGTGTTTGTATAAAAAAATAAATGTCGTATTGGACTTGGGACTTGTTTTGTCCACACCCAATTGAAACAAAACAAACAACCGACGACACATCTACTACACAATATCAAAATACTTTCCATATTTAAATGTCCAAAACCTGGATATTCAACTCCCAATTAAATAAATTATCCTAGTTCCTTATACTACTTCCAAAATTAATGTGACATTTATCATTAAAAATTTTCTACATTTATTATACTAATGATGTCCCCTTTTTTAAATTCCAATATTCGTTATTTAAAAATTATATTTCATTCTGAAATGGTTAAAATGTTATATTTATCATAATCGAAAATAAAGAAACAATTGTACAAAAATGTAATTTTTATTTGTCTAAACTTTTTCATGAAATTTCAATTGCATAACGATAGCTAGAGAAATTATATTTTCATAAAAATATTTCTGACACAAATTTTTTTGAAATAATTGTTATATACAATCATAATTACAATTAAAGGAGAAAATATGGCATACATAGTGTTTACATAAAAAAAAAATTAGATAACAAAAGATATTTTGATTTTCTTTTTTGTTCTCATGATTTAATTGCAACCATCTGCATAAATTAATTTATGCTGTCTGTTGAATTTTAAGTAGTTTCTGTGTCCTGCACATAAATCTTAAACTTTTTCACACTCTACTGGCATTTTTCTAACATTTTGTTTGCAATGAAAATTATGAATTTATTAAAAAAAAATCAATGAATTTTAAAAGCATTTACTATTGTTTTAAATTAATTAAATTTTTCAAAGAAAGGTTTAAAACCTTTTGATGATTTCTGATTTGATGTTTTAAAGTTAAAGCATCCTAATTTATCATGTGAATATTTTTTAAGATTTCGCAAATTTTTAAATGAATTTTCGCTTGTTTAAATCTTTGAAACCTTTGATATAAACAAAACTGTTTTCGATAAATAAATTTTTCCGCCTTTCAAATTGCTTAGTGAAAATTGAAGTGTAAGTTAAATTATATAAAAAAATAGAAATAACAGAGTGGGATACTTCCTAGCAATTTTATAACATATATAATTATTATGGTAAAGAAAGTTTCTAGATTTCTTCCAAAATAATTACAAAGTAAAAACAATTTTTTTTTTTCATGCAAGATATTTCTGTTCATATATTCTAATAGAAGATAAAATCCAATTACAGGAAACAAAACATTTTTAATTTCCATAAACATGAATTTTAGATGAAATAAATACTTTGGTAAATAATATTATAACATAACTTGCAACAAAATTTTGTATGGAATTCAGCAGATGATAATTAAAAAATATTTTCAATTTCGAATGCCAAAAAATATAGTATCGAATAAAAAATAAAAACAATAAATGCAAGTGATAACGATTATTATTTACAATTAAATAATTACAATTATTTAAAATTTTAATTTTTTTTTATTATGTGTGAACATGATATTGTCCTAGTTAGGGGTTCGTGGCGCAATCCAAAAGTGCAGCATGCAAATTGAATAATGGATACAACAATGGACAAATGTAATCATCGTTTAACGAATGTAAACAATGGGAATATGAACAGTGATATCTTTTTAATTGTCTGAAACGTACGTTATATTAAAAGACACATTATTTAAAGACACATCATTTAGTAAGCGATCTTTCATGGCGAAGGGTGAGCGGTGTGTCCATTTACATGAAACACCATCTTAAACCCTTAGTAGAAAGTGTTGAAATATTTCCAAATCAAGATCTGGGAATTCACGTGTTGGTTGCAAACTTTAGAACAAAAGTATTTGTGGCCGCTTTGTATGCAAAACCAGGATCGAGGGATGATGGCATTACCGACGCCATTGACGAGAGCTTGGACAGTAAAAATCGTGATTACAAAATATATTGCCGGTGATTTCAATATTAATTTGGCACCGAGCGCGGACGAGAATTTTGCAAAATATTAGATGAGATTTACTACATGACTTTGAGAACTAACATTGCTCAATATACAATGAGAGCTCGGACGAGCATTGATGCAGTGTTTTCAACACACAGCGTAAGAACATGTGGCCTTTATCATAGTGTTTTCAGTCATCACTTGTCTCTATACGTTCAAGTCCCCTGCGAAAAAGCAAAACATCGAACAGCTGATCCACCAGAAGACGACGATCCAAGGCTTGAGTGTGGGCCCGATCCATGGAACTTTGCCGCACAAATTGACTGTGAAGATGATGACGATGGATATCCAATGTAGCATAGTAAGCAGTAGATGTCCGGTCGTAGGTCGGGCTACGTATGCAACTTATCATGTTCACACATGATAAGTTGAAATTTGCCGAGCAGATTTCAGTTTTCTAATTTTTTAAAAATTATTAACAATTAAAATGACTTGTGCTATCTGATATGAAAAAAGAGAAAAATCCAATTTAAAACAAATCATTTTTTTTTTCCTAAAGTCCACAAAAAGACAAAAGTTTATAAGTGTTTTGGAACTTAGCCAGACAGACAACTCTTCTGTTTTTTACAGACACACACTAGTAGATAGGAATTTTTAGTAATTAATAAAATTTAGTACATTTGTTTTAATGCTTAAAATTTAATGAATATACAGTTTAAAGCTTAAGATTCAAATTCACATCCATATGTAGCAATATTAAGATAAAAAGATTGAGCTGCAAGATTGAATGCATTAATTTTAAAAGAAGTTCGTCAAATGACTAAATGTATTAAACATAAAAGTATTAAGAATACATTGCATTCAAAGGAGAAATTGTAAATTACATTTTTTTTTACAATTCTAAAATTGTATTAAATTTGAAAGTTACATATTTCTTAAAAATCTGTAATAAAAGTCAAATTTTTAAAACCTTTTTAAAATAAAAGAGGACGGAAATTTCTTTTCTGTTACAGTATTCGAAATCAGTCTGCTAAGCGTGTTATATACGACAGCCAAGTTTCCTTTCTTAATAATTAAAAACAGGATAACGGAAACGACTTCCCTTTATGACAATTTAAAAGAAATCCAATTACTTTTCCTAAAGGCCACGAAAGATTTAGAAAACGAGAATGGAAATGAACCAAAGGAATTCACCGAAACAGGATTTAAAAATGGCGCTCGAAGAAATTCTAATATCTCATTAAGGCTTCCAATTTAAACAATGTACTCAAACTCTTTATTAAGAAAAATGTTCTTGTGTTATTTATATCAGAAGATACATTTTATTAAAGTAAATTCATTTACATGAAGCCATTAATATTAGCGAGTCTTTTATATAATTGAATGATACTGTCTTCGAAAAGACAATCAGGCGCTGTAATAAATGGGCTTAGAAAACGTCACCATCAGAATTATATATCATTTTAATAATTTTAGTTTTAACATTTTAATCTTATTCATTTTATATCTACCACTGAATTTATAAAATTCATAACAAACTTAATACTTTAAATTAAATACATTTATATATATATATATATAAATATACATAAATACATATATTGTGTTTTTCTGTGTTTTTATATTTTCTGTGTTTGTATATATATATTTAGATATGGGCGGAGATAGTGACTAGATCGCTGGAGATGGCCTAATCCATAGCTTGCACTGTAGTCACTACTTTCGGAAAATGAAGTGACTCCATGGTCATTGTAACAGTACACGTACAACTATAGTCAAAATTTCATGAAATGTCCCTGTATTTTTTTAGGTGAGGGTGCGCAGAAGATCTACATCCCCGTGGTGCACCTGGTAATACATTTGAGTGGCTAAAAGATCTGCAACTTGGCATTATTGTTAGATTAATGAACTCTGTTTCAGCATGTTTTGTTGTATTATTTTGTTGTTGTTCTATTTTGCATGTTTTTTTTTTTTGTTCTTTTTTTTTTGCTGTAACTATTCATAATCTGAAATTGGAAATAAAAAAAAAAATTGTTTTCAGGTGATATAGAAAATTAAGTCAGAACACTCCTATAATTTCGTAAATGGAAATAGTTGTATATTAGTTTATAAATACATATAAAAAGTCACTACGCCATGGATTCAGACATCTATTCCCAGAAGCGCTCTAGGAACTAGCTACGACCGTATCGACAAATCAGGCTCTTTTTTCATTTAAAAATTACTGTACGCATTAATATTTAAATTTTTAAACGTTTTCGTGATTATGTTATTTATAATTAGTTGTGACTTTTATAAAAATAATTATCTCTCTCTTCCCTCTCTCTCTCGCCTATCTATCTATATATATATATATATATAATATATATTCAAGATTACTCTTAACTAACCTTATCGGCCAATTTTTTTTATTATTATTCTTGTAATGCATTTCAGAATTGCAAGTAATGTTTCTGAAATAGACAGATATTGAATTCTGAGAGCAGTAGCCCGAGAAATATCTCTACGCAAAATGATTCTGTGATATATGGACCATGTAACGGAAAAATCCACCATGGCTACTCACATCAAGGATAAAAATGGCTTCCATGTTACGATAAATGACAGTTCAAACATTGCGCAGAAAAAGTAATGGATTACTAAAGATTTCAGAAAAGGAACATGGCCTTAAATTAGATTTACGGAAACAACTGTGCATTTGCTTTCAAATGTCTGTATTATTAAGCATGAATTAGTAATGTGTCAAGATTTGGTGACGACTAATTTGTTTATGAACAATTGGACTTATACACATAGATTTATTCTAGGCTGTAACTGATAATTTGTATGCAACGCAAAATATTGAAAAATATTATTTACCATATTTTTCACTTTACCTTTGATAGAGAAAAATAAGCTTCTGTTCACAACTGTCCATTAGTCAGATGAAAATATTAATATAAGTGCTAATTTCATTATACTGACGAGAATTAGCAGCAACTCCAATTGATGAAACGAAGAATTAAAGGTTACTTTTGGAGACGTATTCAACATCGAATTTAGATGGCATACACATTAAACTTTACACACTTGTTGAATACTTTAAACACTTGTTGAATTTAATATGAATGTTTTTTACCAACTGATTTCAGCAGTTGTTTAAAAATGCTTCACAACCACGGCGCTAAGTGGAATCAGGAGAAATGTGAATTTTGACACCAATGGATTCAACTATTCGGATAGCAAAGGTTTGATATCAGCAACTGATTTTAACAATGTTAAAAACTAATAATATTTCGGCAGGGAAATATTGATTAGCGTTTAAATTTAATTCTGTTAATTTTAATACGAATATCAGAGAGAATTTAGAGACGTTAATTCCAGTTAAATTCGTCTCTCACACTCCTGTCATCGTTAGTTTTTTAACTCAAGAAAAGTTTAGTAAGTTTAAATTTAAAGCATTCTCACTGAGGAATTCTATCACTTGATAGTCACTTTTTATGTACTTATTGTTTAATTTATTACATTTTAATTTATCTTTCATAATGAAGTTATATATGCATATGAACACTAAATATTTCTACTGTCTGTTTTCAAAACCAAGAAAATTTATATTTAATTTGAATAATTGTGTCTTATTCAATTTCTTCTATTAGCTCACACACCCTATGTATATCTTGTTCAAATTTTCAATCGTTCATAAAATACTTTTTATTCATCCACTCAAGTTCAAATACATTTTTTAAAACTTGTAGTGGATGACACTTGATGTTAATACAGTTTATTCAAATATTAATTCAGTAATTAAATTTAATTGATTAATTTTAGTTTTTTTTTAGATTTAAGTTACATATATCTACCAATAGATGGCTCCAGATAAACTTAAAAAAAAATGTATAGAAATTATTTATAAAGGACTTTCTGCAATATAGTGAGAAAAAAATTGGAATTGACTGTAAATTTTTTTTTTATATTACTTGTTTACAAGTATATTTCTTTTAATTATTTAACTTATAAATTAAAATTTTCAATTTTTTTCAGCAATTTTTTTAAATAAAATTTTAACCTTAATGTTAAAAGTCACCCTTAAAACAAAGATAATTTAAAATAATTCTATTTAATTCTTTCTCTTCGATACAAGTTAAAAAAAAAAAAAAAAAAAATTAAAAGAATCCCAAATCAGCAAGCATCCCACACATAAAAAAAAAAAAAATCCAATCTTCTTTACGCTTATTATTTTTCAGTGAAATCAAAACCTGCAAAGATCACAACAAATATCTTCAGTGTCTTCCACCTACTGCAAAAGAAAGCATAGAATTTCAGGATTCATTAAATTGCAATGTTTGTTTTCACGGGGAAAGAAAACGTTGATTGAATGTGGTATGATTAAACATTTTATTTTATTTCTTTCTTCCTAAGATATATCTCTTTTCATAGCAGAAATCCAGAAAACACAATTAGTTATTGTTTACATTGTATGAAACCAAATACATACGTATCAAACCATAGATAGCAATTTGAGTATTATTTTCATTAAATATTTATATTTTAACGAATGTAATTGAAACTCACAAATTGGATGTAATAATATATATTTTTTTGAAAACTGATATAATATTTTTCTTAAATAATTAATCTTTACATATTTCTGATTAATAATTTTCTTATTTTTCTTAGATTGCACGTAGATATGTGTGTGTGTGTATTTCAGTGTGGATGGATGTGTATTTATGCAAAGGTTGAACTTACGGATATTCAATTATATCTGAATGAAAAAATTCCCCGAAGTGTGATGATGTATTCCCCTTCCTGCCAGAGAGCAGCCTCATATCGAAGAGGTTAACGATCTGGCTTCATGTTCAAATCCTAGTTGTGGCGTGGAATTTTTGTTTGTAGTTTGAAATCCGTTTAAGCTGTAGGTTCAGGTCAAATTAGACATAGTGTGCAAAAAAATGAACGTAGCGTGACAAGCTAAGCTAAACTTCCCTTCACGATGACCTTTGAGTGTCCCTATCATCATTTGCCCTATATATGGTGCAAAATCTTTGAAAGCTCAAAACAAATAACTTTATTTTATATAAGAGTAACTTGCACATTTATGTTGTTAGAGGATTTGAAACTGAATCCATCTACTGAACACTAGTTATAGAACCACCAAAATAGCCAATACATACACCAATTGTTGTATACTAGCCTATAAGGCCTTGTTTTCAATTAAATTAAAATTGTCCGATGTTCAATGAAAATTACTGTAAATTATTGTTTCAAATTATGATACTCTTATATACTCTTAAAATAATCGAATGAACTGATCGGAATCGGATTCCTTATGAACGACATCATAAGGAATTTACAAATAAGCCAACATTTGTTGCAATTATAGTGTAACATACATTTAGTTATATATGCATTTTAGTTGAAAGAATAGGACGCTATTTCAAGCCCTTTAAATGCCATGAAGAATTGCATAAATAGTATTGCATATGATTTTGATTATTTGGTTGCTCTGTTTGTAAGCTTAGAATGGATTTTTGAGGCAAATGGGCCGACTTTGCGGCAATTCAAACATTTGTTTAAAGTCTAGAAGACTTTTTCCTGTAAGTATTATAGAAATAAGAAGAATATTAAAAAAAAATTCTTCCTTAGAAATTTTGTATTAAGATTATGTAATGTATGAGGATGGGTCAGATAATGTACCAGTAATTGGTCCGACATGTATATATTTCAGTTTACTAGGAAAATGATATCATTTTAGAAAGTAAGAAAATCATTTTTTTTTTTTTTTTTTTGTAATAAGTTGATTTGTTATCAGATACAGATTAATACGATACTCTTCATAAAAAATTAATAATAAAATAAATAAATACATAATAATGATAAAAAAAAGAATTAAATTAATTTTTGTTAAATCTGTGAGAGGTAAGCATCAGCTTCCAAATTTGTACTTAAAAATCTCATTTATATTTATTAATATAGCAATTTCAATGAACAAATTCTAATCCACCTTCCTTAAATATACTTTAATGACTATAATTTGTTCCATAAATCATTGTCTCACAGTAATTTAGGCCATCATATTGATTGTCTTAATTTTTGATGCGAGTTTTGGTTTATTTTACATGATCTATGTACTCAGAATCAATTTACGTAGTTACATTTTTGTCTGTGCCAACGGCCATACCATGCTGAATATACCGGTTCTCGTTAGATCACCGAAGTCGAGCATCATTGGGCGCGGTCAGTACTTGGGTGGGTGACCACTTGGGAACACCGCTTGCCGTTGGCATTCACACATTTGGGACCTGAATGGCCGAGTGTCTAGCGCTCTGGCGCTCGGTGCCACAGGTTTCGGGTTCGAATCCCGGTGGTGCCATGGATGTTTGTAGTGGTTCGGAATCCACTTTCAGCTGTAGGTCCCGGTCTCCTATGACTGTAAGAGCGTCACGGAACCAAAGTGAGACTTCTACCTACGGATGCTCCATCACAACAGAAGCTGCTTCCTTCCCCTTCAATCATGAGTACGTATGGGCTCGTGGGCTTGGCCAACCAAGTGGGATAAGAAACAACAACAACATTCTGGTCTCTTGTACTCTGAATTAAATATCTGTCTAGTATAGAAACATTGTTTGATATTCTACCTGCATAACAAAAAATAAATGACATATTGCAGAAAAGAAAACCCTTAATAACTTTTAAATTTATCATTAGACCTCCACACAAAAAAATAACTTTGGAAATATATCGAAAGAAATTAACATATGGTGCAATGTAATTGTTTAATGAAATTAATTAACATGGTTAAATAACTGCTAACTCCAACTTTTTACCTTACGACACCTGAATTTGAATATATTTAAGTTTTTTCAAGTATGTTTAATTCAGAGTACCCATCAATTTTTGTTACAAACTTCTTATTAGATTCACAATTGCAGGAAAGAGTACGTATCCAAAATTATAATTGTTCATTCATTAACTAAATAATTTAACGCTTTCCTGTTATGATTATTAAGAATACGTAAAAGAATTTTGTGTGATTTTATTGCAAAACAATATTAAATGATAAACATATTTAATAATAATAAGTTTTTATTATTTTATCGCACTTATACTACTCAAAATCTATATAAATTGTATTGTAAACATATTATGTTTAAATGAGTGATAAACGAATAAACTCCATTTTGAGACCGACTAATAAAATAACGACCTTTTTTTCGTAAGCGTCTTAAATTTCTAAGTCAATGGGATGCAAGAAGAAACTAATAATGAAGATCGCTATCGGTTTTTAGCTGTACCAGCTTAACTAGCGAACTTTGATTCAAGGAGGCTCAATTCAACATTGATTTTTTAATGTATGCCGGAGTGTATCGGGTGCAAAAAAAAGCGGTTTCATTTTGCACTGGTTATTTATTGCTAAAAGATAAATGTGAAAAGTTTTCTGCAAGCTTGTGGTTTATTAAAACTCATGAGAATTTCTTTAGCCGATTTATTTTTATATAGTAATAGGAAAAAAAGTTAATTATTTAGCATTTTTAATTTTTTAATAAGGTAGTTTTTCCAATTTCAATAAAAACAAATTTAACTACGAAAATTGTGTTAATTGGCATAATGAAGGCATTTAAGACCAATTAAAATGAAAGAATTTGATACTTAGGAAGTTCAAAACTATACAAACTGTCCTATAATCATTAATTCGCGGCTTTATTAAAGTAATTTATAATTTTTTGAAAATAATTTATAATTAATTTTCTTTCTATTAACTCATTATTTTCAGAACGAAGCCACATTTTTTTATATATATTTTTTAATACTTTTTGTCATAAAAAATCCTAGAAATATTATTTTATAGTATTTTATCACAAGACTCTTCTTTTTGCAATAACGATGTAATTATTTTATTTTTTTTTTTATTTATTTCAAATACCTTTACTAACGCTTATATTTTGTTCTTATAATGTTTAATTTTAATTTAATATTTAATGTATGCACTTATTTTTTTAATTTTTAATTTACTTTTTATATTTAAATTTCAAACTATGTATCTATGTATTTAATTATTTAATGCTGAACTAATTGTCGCAACATATGGTATTTTTCATATTTAAGATTTGTTGATTTTGCGTATTTTGTTTTAATTTAAGTATGAATTTACTTGCGGATACTTATCCTAAGCTGCGATGTAATGAAGAATCAAAATTGATCCACCAGATGGTATAATTTGTAAGCTCCATGATTAATAAGCTCCATGGCTAATAAGCTTGAGTTGATATTTCTAGTCGATATTCCACATAAGCAATTTGTTGAACGATTTCAAATATAAATTGGAATTATAAAACATTCTTTATATATTTTTTTTCGTCATAGAAGGAATATTTTACCTTTTTCTCGAAAATCGTTTATTTTTCTTGCGAAGATATTTAGTTATGCAAATTCTTGCAAGCTATTCAAACATAATTTATTAAGTCTATTTTTTTGGAAGAATATTAACTCTAAATCATAGTAAAAGTTATTATAGTCGTATCGTCATAGTTTTTTTTCACATATAAGAAGACACACTTATTCATTTAAGCGAAGACGAAGTCACTATAGCAATGTAATAATAGAGATTTAAAGCTGTCCGAGTTCCTCATGAGTGAAGGGAAATGTATCGAAAACCCCTTTAAAATTGACATTCTATAATTTGCAGCATCTACCTCAGTATAAGGACTCTGCAATCTATGCATTTATCATGTTTATCTTGTCAGGTTTCAAACCAAGCTTCTTAATAACGAGAGCCAATAAACTATTTATCAGGTCACTCTAGCTTTACTCGAATATCTAATCAAGCAGTTATAAGCAGCTATTTTGTATTGAAACATATAAATAATCCTTATGTAATGCAATGTATCAAAATAGGATTACAGAATTAAGTACCAAAAAAAATCAATAACAAAATTTTTAAAACATCAAAGCAATAAAAGTTAACACATAATAATACGAAAATGAATTCAAAAATAAAAGTGGCAGAAAACGAATATAAGAACTCATAAATTTACAAACAAATGTAAAGTCTATTTTTTAATTAACAAGTTGACAAAAGTTTGCTGGTCGCCATACTGTTTGGATTGTCATTTCCTTTCTTAAAATTTACTTCCGATTTTTAAGTCTTAAAAAGCTTAATAGTATTTCTTTAATATTCTGGCATCCACCTACATTTCAATCTAAAAGATTAGTTGTGCATAGATTAAATCTTTTAAAGTAAGAATTAAAATTGCCAGGCCCAGTCATAAATTAGGTAATTCTGAAATATGTGCAAAACTAATCAGTGAAAAGTTTCTAAGAAGAGTAGACGGAAATATTTTTTTTTATTAATGAACTTTATGATTCTACACAAAACTTATTCCCCAGCATAATAATTTTGTCTAAAGATCTTTTTATGAGATTTTGGTACATTTACATTAATTTTTATGTTGCATTTTTTGACTTCTTTCATGAGTCAGTTAGTTCTTCCATTTTTAAAAGTCCTGTCTGACCATTAAGAAAGTTAAATATTAAAAGTATTATTTTTCAGAACAGATATTAAGATTCTTTCAAATCTTAATGATAAAAGGTTCAGAGATTCTAAAGAAGACAGGGAATCAGTACAAATCATACATTTTGATTAACAATCCTTTTGTATATTTCATTCAATCAATGCAAGTTAAAAATATAGCAGTTAATCAAACATCCGCTAAAAAGTTTTTTGTATGATATAATATTACTTGATAATTTTTATATATGAAGTTAGCAAAACCAACTTTGTTATTTATTTTATTTCCATTAGCATAACAAACTATTCGGAAATCTCCAATAAATTATTGTTATAAATAATTATGTTGATTTGATAACTTTTAATTGAATGATACACTATTTAAATTTGTATTGCAAAATCGTAGCAATTTAGTTACTATATTTCTGGCTTTTAAATTATTTTATTGCAGTCTACAAAGTCACATAATTTGTTAACTCAGTACAATAAACATTAGTACTTACTTTGCATTATTAACTCAATGCGACAAAGTTTTAATTAACTTTTGAAAAAATACACTTATTGAAGTCAAATACCAATGCATCTTTCATGATGCAGCAGTCTCTAATCTACCCTATTAACAACCAGGAAGTGGGAGGTAATAAATTATATATAAATTTGTAGGGTATATTTAGGGTAAAAATTTTGTTGGGTAAATTTGTAGGCAGGTATATAAATTTGTATAGCTCCTACATGTTTACCAAAGTACGAACAAAATACCTGGCCACAATTTAAATTTCAATTTTCCATTAGCATAACGAATGATTCTGAAATCTTCACTAAATTACTGTTATAAGTAATTATAATGATTTGATAATTTTTAATTGAATGATAAAAGCTTAAATTTGTATTACAAAGTCGTAGCAATTTAATTACTATATTTCTGATACTTTTCGGCTTTAAAATTCTTTTACTGCAGCTTTACAATGTTACCAAATTATTTGTTAACTCAGTACAATAAACAATAATACTTACTTTGCATTATTAACTTACTGCGTTCAATAATTAATTAACTTTTGAAAAACTCTTATAGAAGTTAAATACAAATAATGCATATTTCATGATGCAGCAGTCTCTAATCTACCTTATTACCAACCAGGAAGTGGGTGGGTAGCTCACATATTTGCATAGCTCCTACGTGTTTACCAAAGAACGAATAAATAACTGGCCATAATTTCAATTTCACAATTTTCAATTTCAATTTTCATTAGCTTAACGAATTATTCGGAAATTTTCACTAAATTATTGATATAAATAATGATATTGATTTGATAACTTTTAATTGGATAATAAAAAGCTTAAATTTGTATTACAAAAGGCGTAGCAATTTAATTACTACATTTCTGGCCTTTAAATTCTTTTATTGCAGATTTATAAAGTCACCAAATTATTTGTTAACTCAGTACAATAAACAATAATACTTACTTTTCATTATTAACTTACTACGTTCAAATAATTAATTAACTTTTGAAAAACTCTTATAGAAGTTAAATACAAATAATGCATATTTCATGATGCAGCAGTCTCTAATCTACCCTACTACCAACCAGGAAGTGGGTGGGTAGCTCACATATTTGCATAGCTCCTACGTGTTTACCAAAGAACGGATAAATAACTGGCCATAATTTCAATTTCACAATTTTCAATTTCAATTTTCATTAGCTTAACGAATTATTCGGAAATTTTCACCAAATTATTGTTATAAATAATTATATTGATTTGATAACTTTTAATTGGATAATAAAAAGCTTAAATTTGTATTACAAAGGCGTAGCAATTTAATTACTACATTTCTGGCCTTTAAATTCTTTTATTGCAGATTTATAAAGTCACCAAATTGTTTGTTAACTCAGTATAATAAACAATAATACTTACATTGCATTATTAACTTACTCGGACAAATATTAATTAACTTTTTCAAAATGCATTTATAGTAGAAGTCAAATACCAATAATGCATCTTTCATGATGCAGAAGTCTCTAATCTACCCTATTAAAAACCAGGAAGTGGGTGATAGCTCACATATTTGCATAGCTCAACTTGTTTACCAAAGAACGAATAAATATCTGGCCATAATTTCAATTTCAATTTCAATTTTCAATTTTCAATTTCAATTTTCCATTATTGTTATAAAGAATGATTTGATAACTTTTAATTGGATAATAACTTAAATTTGTATTACTTTAATTACTACATTTCTGGCCTTTTATTCTTTTATTGCAGATTTACAAGTAATTATATTGATTTGATAATTTTTAATTGAATGATACACTGATTAAATTTGGAAGTTTTAAAAAGCTCCTACGTGTTTACCAAAGCAAAAAATTTATTACTTTTCATTTCATTTTCATTAGAACGAATTATTCGGAAATTCTAAATTATTGTTATAAATAATTATATTGATTTGATAACTTTTAATTGCAGCTTTATAAAGCCACGAAATTATTTATTTAACTCAGTAACTCGGTAAACAATAATACTTACATTGCATTATTAACTTACTCCGGCCAAATATTAATTAACTTTTTTTAAAATACACTTACGTATAGAAGTCAAATACCAATAATGCATCTTTCATGATGTAGCAAGTCTCTACTCTACCCTATTAACAACCAGGAAGTGGGTGGGTAGCTCACATATTTGCATAGCGCCTACATGTTTACCAAAGTACGAACAAATATTCTGGCCACAATTTCAATTTCCCATCTAGCACCCACGCTCTAGTCTACATAAACATCTTTAGAAAATTTCTTAAAGTGGATAAAGGAATTTTATACACTTCTGTTCTCTCCTTCTGAGTTTTTAATGCATGAATTATTTCCTTCTTTGATTTTCTTATGGAAAGCTGATATATTTGAAAGGAAAGTGAAAACATTATTAAACTTTCTATTGAAAGATTCATTTTTTAAAAAACATGTTTGATGTATACAGCGGTGTAAATGTTTGAGTTATTCTTCTGAAAACTTCTTGTAGGTGTTTCACATATAATTGAAAGACTTTCGAAATCGCATCAAACTATCTTTTGTGGATCCAACATATCAATTTAAATTGGTTTTCAAAAGTTCTTGCATAGATCGTAAGAAAACATTAATTTTTGTAAACTACTATCCCTTTTATAATTATATGGAATTAATTAAATTCTGCAAGATGTTTTGATATTTTATGTTGCTTGTATCTATAATAGATTGGTTTTTAAGAAATGTTTTAGTTCATGAAAAATATTTCTTTTGAAAAATATTTTATAATGAACTAGCTAAAACCATATTTTTATTAATTCTGAATATATAATTTAGTAAGCTTCACCTAAATATACAGAACTGTTTTCATTAAATTTATTTAAAAAAGATTTCTTTGTTATAAAATTATACTAATTGTGTTAGGCATTTTTTTATTCAACTTTATATAAAAATTATTATTTAATATTTTGCGGTACAATGTGAAATTATAGTTATCTTAACTGTTTTTTAAGTACCCTTAAAACATCGAGATTTTTATATTTTTAAATTAATATGAAAATCTAATAAGATAAATAAATTTAAAAAAATTTTTAGTTTCTTTTTCAAGTAGAAAACAAACTAAATTTTCTATTTTTCTTAAGGTATTTATTGTTTCAATGAATAAAATCCACAGTCAGTTCAATTATTAAAAAACTGTTCACAAAAAAATAATCAACTGTTTTTATTTTATTTATTTATTTATTTTTGACTTATTTGTCCTTTTTGTATTTACATGCACAGTATTATTCTTTCTTTTTTTTTCTTTTGTTTTGTTTAAAACCTTTAAGTAAATAATACTTTACGTGGGGTTCATAAAATCGAAAGGTTAAAGTTATATATACACTGAAGTGACAAAAGTCATGGGATACCTCTTAATATCGTGTCGGCCCTCCTTTCGCCCGGCGAAGTGCAGCAATTCGACGTGGCATGGACTCAACAAGTCGTTGGAAGTCTTCTGCAGGAATATTGAGCCCTGCTGTCTCGATAGACGTCCATAATTGTGAAGCGTTGATGGTGCAGGATTTTGGGCACGAACAGACCTCTCGATGATGTCCCATAAATGCTCAATGGGATTCATGTCGGGCGATCTAGGTGGCCAGATCATTCGTTGGAATTGTCCAGAAGATTCTTCAAACCAATCGCGAACAGTTGTGGCCCGGTGACATGGCGCATTGTCATCCATAAAAACCCCATCGTTGTTTGGGTACATGAAGTCCATGAATGGCTGCAAGTGATCTCCAAGTAGCTGAACATAAGCATTTCCAGTCAATGTTCGGTCCAGTCGCACCAGAGGACCAAGTCCATGCCATGAAAAAACAGCCCACACCATTACGGAGCCGCCACCAGCTTGAACAGTGCCTTGCTGACAGTTTGGGTCCATGGCTTCGTGGGGTCTGCGCCACACTCGAACCCTACCATCAGCTCTTACCAACTGAAATCGTGACTCATCGGACCAGGCCACGGTTTTCCATTCATCTAGGGACCAACCGATATGCTCACGTGCCCACGAGTCGCTGCAAGCGATGTCGTTCTGTCAGTAAAAGGCTCTCGAGTCGGTCTTCTGCTGGAATAGCCCAAGAAAGCCAAATTTCTCCGCACAGTTCTAACAGACAAGTCCCTTGTACGTCCCACATTGATTTCTGCTGGTTATTTGACGCAGTGTTGCTTGTCTGTTAGAATTTACGACTCTTTGCAGACGTCGCCGGTCTCGGTCGTTAAGTGCAGGCGGTCGACCACTGCGCTGTCCATGGTGGGATGTTATGCCTGAAATTTCATACACTCGGCACACTCTTGACACAGTGGATCTGGGAATGTTGAATTCCCTAACGATTTCGAAATGGCATGACCCATGCGTCTAGCTCCAACTAACATTCCGCGTTCAAAAGTCTGTTAATTCCCGTCGTGCGGTCATCATCACGTCAAAACCTCTTCACATGAATAACTTGAACAGAAATGAAAGCTCTGCGAAAGCACTGCGCATTTATACCTGTTCTACGCGATGCTACTGCCATCCTGAAAATTTGCATATTGCTATCCCATGACTTTTGTCACTTCAGTGTATATATATATTATTATTATTAATATTTATTATAATAAATCTTACAAAGTTTCTGGGTTGTTTTGCATAGAAAAACTATTAATTATATACATGTAACCATGTTTTCTCCTACACACTGGCAAGAGCGCCGTCTGTGGCTTTCTCGGGAGAAATCAGTCGGGCTCAAGATTCTAAACCGAGAGGAAGTATATTCCGTGCATCCTGTGCATATTCAAGTTTCGGGTTTTCGGCTTAGAAGTGGAGTCCTTCCACGAATCTATAATTATATATCCTTAAATGGGTTAAATATTGTATGTCTCTAATTGTATGTGTGGGGTGTTTGTGGGTGTGTAAGTAAAGCTGTGTGTAACTCAACCCAACCATACCGAGTTACAATCTGGTTTGCTAACCTGCACACTACACATATTAATAATGATGGTAAGAATAAATCTTTCTTATTGTAAATAAATACATTTAAAATTTACAAATGTTTTTAAAGACTTTTTGAATGTTAACATTTTTATAATTATACACATATTAGTTCGAATAATAATGTAATTAATTTTTATTCTGTTTTTATATTTTTTTTTATGTGCTTTCTCTATTACATGTGTATAAATTCAAAATGTGTTCAAATTATAAAAGTTTTAAAAAATCATAAAATTTTATATTATTTTATTACATATAAATATAAAAAAAAAAAAATTTAATAATTTTTAACCTTTATTAAAATTACAACTTCTAATTAACAGTAAGTATTTTAGTTGCGTAAAAATATATTACATTCAAGGAAAACGTTTTTTAGACTAAAATGAAAAAATTTATGACTTACTCTTTGAAGTAAATTCAAATAAATTCCTTGCCATGTATTCAACTTAAACACAAAAAATATTCTTAACTTCGTTAATTAAAGAAAAAAAATTCATGAAAAGTCATTTCCTTTGATGTTAAGATAAAAATGGCCACTTGTTAAGTTAAAACGAATGATAAAAAAAAGCATTCATCAGAATAAAAAAAATCTTGAATTTACTAAGCAGAAATTTAAAAAGTAGATATAAAATATAAGAATATGCTATAGAATGAGAATTTTCAAATTCTTTCTAAAATTATTTTTCGTCTCTCATTTCTTGCGATTCAAAAATAAAATTATTCGCTTACGTAATTTTAAAAGCAATTACATAATTTTCTAGCTGATATCACGTATCAAATGTTTCCTTATCTCAAAAGTGTAAGAGTTAAAGTTCTTATTTTAAAAGTTCTTACATCATATTTGTTTTTCAAAAATTGCTTAAATTCATTGTTAGTATTTTTTTCTTGTTTAATTAAAGTTTATTGCATGCAAATGGAGAGCAGATTATTCATTTTCTACATTCACTCACATTTTTCAGCAGACTAGCAGTATTGCGGTAGTTATATTACATGTAATTAGTGTTTTATATTAATGAGAACAACCTGTCACTCAAATCTGATAAAATATTCTGTGTCATTTCGGTGTAGACACATAAATTTAGCCAACCAGTCTAAATTTGAAATCTTTTTGTCTCCGGTGTATGCGACCTTCGCAGGCCTAAACAATTACAGATTGAATATGGACTACACCATGAGTTGTTCCATCAGGATTGGTGATCGACTATGAGCGGATAAATGTCTATTCCAATGAGGAAGTAGGAGGAAAGTTGACCTCCCTTCCCTCTTGATGTATTGCCTTAAAGAGAGGTTTTGGTGAAGAACAAAGAGAGTTCTGCGACAGAGTCGATCCAAAGTGTTATTTTCTTTTGCTCTGAAGTGACTGAATAAGCTGCAGTTTCCACTGATTTTCAAAGTGAACCCCTTGCAGTTTTGTGTATCACACTGTGTGATAATTAAGGTCTGCAACAGACCAGGTAATTAGATTCGATGTAGACTCAGAAAACTCTGAAAATCTTCGACTTTGGAGTGAACTGCATTTGTGATTTCATCATACACTTGTGATAAAATTCATATTTTAAATTTTTATTTCTCTTTATTATAATCCAGTTCTGTATTTTTTTATATATGTAGTGCTTGCAAATAGGGTATGTACCAAATTGCAGCCGAATCGGTCGCAA
>BPLR01008672.1:0-53440 GCA_021605095.1 Caerostris extrusa | reverse complement strand
TTCTTTCATAATATTTGTAATTTTACAATAATTATTTTAAGAGTGTATCATTTAATTCATCAATAATTCATTCATAATCATTTTGTTCATTAAAGAAATCTAGAACACAAAAAGAAAATACTATGAAAAAGATGTCAAATTACATTAGATTATATTTCAGTTTACCAAATTAGTAATAATTAGTATGGGTGAAAAAAAAAAAAAGGGAAAAAAAAATAAAAAAAAAAAAAAAAAAAAAAAAAAAAAGGAAAAGAAAAGAAATTTAAAAAAAAAAAAAAAAAAAAATTTAAAAAAATTGTTTGATATATTTGTTCATTAATAATGTAAAAAATGGCATTCAGATATTTTACTGGAAAAAATCAGCAAGATTATAATGAAACTAAACTTAATTTGTGCATTTTAATTTTCTTAATGCAAGATATTTCATTGATGCAATTATTTTTCTCTCTCAGTACAACAGATGGCAGCACTGAATTTTGAAATATTTTATTATATTAAGTCTTAAAAACATAAGGTGAAGATAAAAATTGAAAATTTTATTATTTTCTCATTTGTTAGATGATTCGACTGAAATGGAATTAAAAATAAGGATATTTATAAAAATACATTGCACCCATATGATATGTAAAAGAAATGTTCGCACAAATTTGAATAAAAAGTAAGTGCATTATATTTTGAGAACTCAATAAGAAAACTAATAAAAAAATCTATAGGAAAAAAAAAAAAATTGTAGTGTAATGCATAATTTATATCACTTGGAAAGTAAAATCAAAAATTCTTTCGAGAAATAAAATATTTTTAATTTTTTAAGAAATAGTTTTAAAAAAGCTGCATATAAATAAAACACTACACAACATACAAATTTTCTTAAACTTACTAAAAAATAATTATTTCATAACTGATTTCGGGCCCTGAACATAAAAATGATAGTAAAAATTGAAATTGGCTTTTTTTAAGAGATAGTCGGTTAATCAGTTTTCTTTAAATATTAATGAAAAATCAAATATGGCATTATGTAAAATTATGTAATATAACTCCCAAATTATAATAATTTATAAATTATATAGCGACATTTATAAAAAGAAAATATTGCAACGATATATGCATCGTTGTATTAAAAGTAAGTATCATATATATGTATCGTTAAAAATACATTACGATATGTGTATCATATATATATATATATTTTGAAAATGTAAGATTTGGAAACGTGGTTCCCAAGACATTAATCTTTTTAAAAGAGTTTATTGTTACTATCGAATAAAACCTTTGTTATCAATTAGTCTTTCGACGCCATTATTTCCGTATTGTTTCCTTTTGGCTATAAAATGAAAATATGATAGTTATTAGTTGTATATGGTATTTTATGTGAGAAAGAAAAGATTGCAGCGAATTTTAATTTTAGTTGAACGCATTATATTTTTACAGCTGTGATGTTGCTTAAGTGAGTTAATTCTGCTAATAATTTCTGTTTATATGTGATTAAATAGCCCTTGAAGTTTAAAAATTTTCCATTACCTCTTTAATGTAAAAGCATTTCACCTTTATTTCGAATGCAAAATTGAAATTCAGGACAAACCCTAGGCCCACATATATGCAGCAATTCTTGTTTAAGAAACGTCCCATATGGCTGCGAGGCAAAAAGAAAATGACAGTGCCATTTGTCATTCGAAAGATTTAATGAAAATCAAGTAGTCACATAAATGACTGCTGCTTCTGTATGGTTCAACCTCTTCAAGCAGGAATCACAGGAGAAAAAAAAAAGAAAGTTCAGTTCTTGAATATACCATCTGCTATGTGACCAATTCCTTGCTTGAAAGGCTTATTATTCTAGAAACTACAAATGAATGTTTCATAGATCCAGACGAAAAGGAAGAATTAATTTCACCTGATGCTCTACATTCTTCTACATGTTATACTGAATATAATGGTGATGGTATACCTTCAACCCACATTCTGTCTCAGGAAGAGCCGAACTGTTTTTAGATCGAGAACAGTCCAAAATTAAGGCAGAGGTACTTGCATTTGAGACTTAGAAATATAAATTTATAACAAGATCGTTTCACAATCGTCACGAGCAATTTCTGCCTCATTTTATATGGGAAAAAAATTTGTAATTGGAACAAACTTTTCTGTTCTGAAGTTAATCACGGTTCACAAAATGCACCATGACCTTTCGTAATGACGGCTTAATAATGTAAACCCATTTTTATTCATTCCAGTCCGACATTCTGCCTCCAAGAAAAAATACAAAGAAATTGAATTTCATGAAATGTGAAACATTTGGTGAACTGCCTTCAATACACGAAATGCAGATGGCATATATGTTGTTATTTGAAAGTGGTAGTACTTCTTATGAGTCTTCAAAAAGACATACGAAATACAGTTGCTTTATGTGCGAGTGGGACAGTAGAGCTCAAACTTTGCACTGCGTAAATGTGCAATGTATTATGTAAATATGTAAAATCCATCATTAATGCATAAAAGCAAAGAGATAACTCCTAATGCTTTAGTAGAGGCAAAAATGAAAATTTAATGAAAATTTTTAATGAAAATTTGGATGGATTAGTGAGGATGGATAAGATAAGATTGACTCAGCCTTTAAGTTTTAAATAACAAATGACCTGCAATCAGCGAAACTAAATTGAATTAAGAAAATGGAATTGGTCCACAGATGCAAGATCGGATGAAAATTAAATGATTGAATTGATTGTTCAAGGATGCAAATTTTGATAGCAAATGATTGACACATATACATACAAGAAACTTGATTGCACTATAAATAAATGTATTTTCCTGTTGTGTCTTTTGACTTCTTTCCGTAAAACTGTGGCGCAATTAGGAATGAGCATTTTCACAAGGATATTTCAAAAATAGAGAAAAGATACCAAGGAAAATGGCAGCTTGCTATTGGGCAATTTTCTGTGATGAGTATGAGAAAATGCATGAGCAATAGTTCAATGACACCATAACATAAAATAAACGGTACATACTTTTGTTTACGCATTTTTTTTCGTATCGAAAATATTAAGTTACAAATATCGTAGGAATGGAAGAAAATTTCAAATTTTCATTCTCATATTCCATTTCAGCAACCTAATCAATTATTAATAAATGGATATTTTAAACTAAACTTTTCAAACAATTTCATAAATTAAACAATATTTAAATTTTCTGTATTGTATAATTTTTAATGATATAATTGTTTTAAAAATTACACAACTAATAAATCATTTTAGTTAGTTTTCAAATAGTATGATTAAACTACACTCGTGTCCAAACTTAGCTTTACATACTCAAATATAATGATATTCAATGAAATATCCAATCAATGTGATCTTTGTTTGCAGGGATTGTTTGAAAAACAAGCCTAATTAGCATTATACAATCAAAAGTAATCAAACAGTTTCTAATATGCAAATCTAGGCTTATGTTATTCGATGTTGAATTAAACACTTTGCGCAAAGTGAATATCTGAGTGAATTTCTGTAACACAGGGTTTGATTTCAGTGTAAAGTTCTCAACTCGATTTGTTATGGCTTAGTATCATTTGGAAAAATTTGTGAAGTGACGACTCATAGACCGTTTAGAAGGTGGAAGCAGCCAGATGTCTGAATGTTTCAAAGCACTCTCTACATTATGGAAATAATTTCAAAACAATGTAATTATTGTAAGAAGCATTGAACAAGATCGTAAGCAAATGATAACTTCTTCCGAAGATTGATATCTGGCAATAACTGCCCGTACGGTAATGTTGTACTGTTTGCAATGATGTATTTTCTACCAAATGTAATCACATTCTTGTCCATTTACACATTAGATTAGAGTGGCATTAAAGGCCTACAAAGGAAGCTTATAAGTAACATTTATTTTTTTCTGAGGTTTAATATTTAAGTTATTTTAATAGGACTTTTGGAAACCTTGTTTAAAATATATTAATTTAAAATGACTTATACAAACACATTAAAATTTAAATAATTAAAAATTGTTTATAAATGTATTAATTTATTATTAAATAATGTTAAATAATTATGCAATTTTTAATTAAATTTTCTGAATTTATCTAAAATAAACTTTGAATTTACAATGTAGGTGGCAAAAAGCTTGAAAAAAAAAATAGTCTCTGGGGGATTTTGGCGACAGCATTGCAAAGAATTTAACAGTGTATGCTAATACATCTTACTAGAATTTTTCTTCCTGAAAAATTTTAAGCAGCTGCATTTAGATTGGAATATTTCTTTCGGGGAAAGTACGTGAAAAACATTCCAAAGCTTTATAGAAAAGCACCAGAAGTTTTAAAAAGTCAAGTGCTTTCGTGTGATGAATTTGACGATCGAGAAATAAACTCTCTTGTAAGATGAACTTGACAATTTAATTACTATAATTTTACTTGTAAAAGATATGCTTTTAGCCATTTAATTGTTTAAAATTGTATATAACTTTTTTTTTTTTTAAAAATGTAAACAGTACTTTATAAAAAAATTCTATATACTAAATAATCAAATGAGTTCCGTATTATTGTTATTATATCGTAACACTTCCAGTATTTATTAATCAAATTTTAATAGAGGGTATTTTAAATTTTATTTATTAAAAGGAAAGCAATAGAAGCAAGATATGAAATCACAGTTATTTATGCAATAAAAAAAAAAATGAATTTCATCAGTTATCTTTTCATAATTAAAACAATTTTTTGCCGATGAGTGAATGAAATAAAATGAGCATAATTAAAATAAATATGATGTATTCTAATAGAAAATAACTGATGTTAGTTCTCACCTTTCCTGAAGACTGTACTCCTTTACTCAGACATAGAAATACTATGACCCAGGCTAATACTAAACATAGAGCAAGAGACCAACGGATACCACCAGTTTCTTCTATACCAGAGGATTCACCCAGAACATAATGACTGAAAAATATTTACATATTAATTTATTTTATGAATCACCAAAAAATAATCAATCTGAGATAAAAAGGAAAAGCCCAATCAATATAATCAAAATTTATAGAAATTAAAAATAATCAAAATATTAGTAAATATTTTTATGTGCTGTTTTGTTTAAGTAGGTAATAAATAAATTGATAACAAAATATCGTTCTTTATAAACTAAGGAGTTACTGCAAATTCATAGTAAAATTTTTTTAAATATTATTTTACTTATGCTGCTGTTAAAATCGTACTAAAATTAAAATAAAATTATGATTCCCATTTCCATTTATTATTATTTTTCAATTCCTACTATTAGTTCACATTTTCCCTATATATATATAGATATCTTGTTCAAATTTTCAATCGTTAATAAAATACTTTTTATTCATCCACCCAAGTTCAAATACATTTTTTTAAACTTGTAGTAAATGTTAATACAATTTTTCAAATAATAATTCATTAATTAAATTTAATTAATTAATTTTATATAAGAGAAAAATAAAGTAATTTCTGCAATGTAGTGAAAAAAAAATTTGTCTTGCGATGGCAAAGTTGGTAGAGCGTCAGCGTAGAATCTTCATGCCTTCTTCATGCGAATCTCGTCGAAGCATAAATTTTTTTATTTAATAAAAAACCAACTAAAATAAAATTTTTCTTTGTTAACCTAAGAAGGACCTGACTTTATTTTTTTTATATTACTTGTTCATAAGCTGTTCCGTATTAGAGTCTGAAATACTTTTGTGAACCACGATTTATAGTAAGTTGAAAGATTTGGTCGATTTCTGAAACTTAGACGCATACCAAAACTTAAAAAATATCAATTTATTATCAGGATGTGTGCATGTATTTAAAAAAAGTCAAATAAATCAATCAAAAAAGGACTTTGTTTATTATACATACACAAAATACTCGTCAGCAGGTGGTTTTTTGGTCATATTTTTCACTAGTAAGCTGAGATTGTGAGCCAGAGAGTAGTTGCCATCAAAGCAAGTTCGGTTGTAGTAGGTTCCATTTTTTTCCATGCAATCCTGTGCGTCACCGTGAGAATAACAAGCTGTAAGGAAACAATACCATACATTTATGTAAGCTGATGTATTTATAACACATTGGTTAAGTGCATACAAAGATCAATTTTTATTTTATTAGACATATATACTTAATTAAACCTTAATATTGCTATTAGGAATATTTGTGATGGTACATCATAACAAACAAATTATTAAAGGTTATGTTTAAAGTTAACTATGCGTAATTACTTATTTCCTCATCTCGAATTGCAGCATAATATTTTTTTTCCGAGATACTGTAACTTCAATGTCAAGATCATTAATATTAAAATGCGTTTTTCTTGATATCCTTAATTTATGTTCGGCTCCATAGTAATTTGAATCGGTAAAGTCATTTTATTTCAAAACATGTAGTTACTACTTCAAGTAACACAGCAATCTCCATATACTGACGAAAATAAGCTAGAAATGAATTCGCCAACTTCCGGGTTCTTTCAGTTCACAAATGTTGTTAAGTTGTTGGTGGTTCAAAATAAATCAGCTCTCTTGAATTCTTGACTATTTTATTACACATACTAAGAATATTAAAAACTTTGTACAATATTTACAAATTAATAGTAATGCCATTTTAAAAAACTTAATTTCTCTCAATATACCTCTCACACCTCTAACATTACCTCTCTCTCTCCTCACTTTCCAAGCACGCTCGCACTTCTTTCGCTCAATTAATCAAGTAAATCAATCAATCAGCAGCGCCCTCTAACAGCATTCATTCCTCTTTTTTCCACATATACAATTCATAAATTAATATATAATAATTGCATAATTATTATAATTATAATTGTATAATTATTATAGATTTCTTTATGAATTGTAAAAAAAAATGCAAAGAAAAAGTTACCTTAATCTTTGTTTATTATAATTATTTTTTATTAAAAATAAAATTTTATACGGTAAAAAAATATTTATAATGTCAATCATTAATGCATAAAAGTAAAATTGTGTTATTTTTAAATCAAGTGTTACTTTTAATATGATTTTAATTCAGCGAAAATATTTATTCACAACATTGGGTCCTTTAAATAAATTGCATCAAAATTACAAAACATTATCGTTGCATCAAAAACACACGAAATGTGTAAGGTACAATTTATTAAATAAAATTACATAATTTATTTATATCCAAGATAAAGTAATATTTAAAATATAATGTGCGTTTATGTGGTTAACATTTTCTGATTATAATTTAAAATATGTTGCATTTTATTATAGTTATTCACAAAAAGAAACTTTAAGCAATTGTAAGCTGGTTTAGATTGCAATTGTAATCCACAAAAGTATTAAATCAAAAGCATATTATTACGATTACAAAAAAAATTTGGCGAAGGTATTGCAAATTAACAAGAGAATAGAAAAAAATATATATATTTGCTAAATTCTGTCCTAACACGCGGGTTGGCTGATAAGTTTCCGCCTGCAACTGGAGATGGCACCAGCAATCTAATATCTCACTGGCTATCTACTATAGTGTTACCCTTTACTAGCTCATACATAAAAATTCAGAACAAAGCCAGCATCCATTTTTTTAAACGAGACGTATAAAGCCACTTTCATGAAAATAGAGAAATTGGAAAAACGAGTTGCTATAAAATACTTCCCTTTGAAAGGTTTGACCCACTTCTGATCAAACAAAAAAGGACTCAGTACTAAAAGCTTCTTTTCCATCATATTCAACGGTAAAACAGTGTGTTTTTTATAAATTAAAAAAATCTTGAGAGCACCAAAGGTGAATCTCGCTCAAAACGCCCCGTTGGTGACGACTCTCGCAATTATGGAAAATATCTTTAAAATCGTACTGGAAGACAGTTGATTAAAACTGCCTAAGATAGCTGAAACTTCAAAAGAACGTGTAGATAATATTTTACATGACATTTTGAGTATGCAGAAGCTCTGCGATAGGAAGGGGGTTGCGTTTGGAAAAATTCAATAGGAAAGTGAGAATTTAGCGATCTCAAGTGAGCATTTAGCGCTCTATAAGTAGAAACCTAGGGACATTTTGAGTCAATTCATAACTAAAGAATTCCTGAAAGTAAATAACAGTCAAAAAGTTGACAGAGGCTAATGAACCAACCCCGAAAAAACAACTTTGTTAACCAACAAGAATATGGCGTTTGTTTTATGGCATGAAAAATGAATTATATTCATTGATTACCTTGAAAAGAGTGAAACAATCAATGCGGAATGACTTAGCAAACTTGTTTAGACGTTCAAAAGATGAAATTAAGATAAAGCGTATAAAAAGCACTGTTTCTCCATGGCATTGTTCTAGCACATTGGCTAATAAAGCAATGGCTAAAATCAACGAATTAAAATTCGAAAGACTTACTTATCCGCCGTTTTCACCAGATTTAACATCTAGCGACAATCATCATTTTCTAACCCCCAAAAAAATTATTTTGTGGGCAACTATTTGCAAGTAAAGAGGAGGCTAATGCTGCTGTAAATGGGTGTTTTGAGAAGCTAGACGAATCATTTTATTAAAAATTATAATTAAATCAGAGTACTGATATGAAAAGTGTATTTAACTTTGTGGAAACTATATTGAAAAATAAAGACAAGAATTTGTTTTTTAAAAACTTTGTTTTCTTTATCAGGCCATCCTCATATAGAAAGTACACTTTTAAATATTTCTGAAATAACAAATTTCTGATCTAATGTAGCTTTATGCTTTAGATTCTAAATTTATCACCGTACATTTAAACGCATAAATTATATAAAATAACTGATAAACACAACCATAATATTTTTTTCTTGTTCTAACAATAGAACATTGAAAGAAAGACAACCTTCGAATGTCGAAACTATTCTTTACAGAGTCAAAGAGTACAACATGGTATTCAACGAAGATATACTACATTCATTTTTATTTTCAGTATCAGTATTGATATTAACTACTGAGATTGACAAAATTAGAATTCCTTAACAACCAAAGAACGCAAAAAAGTTCTCCCGACACAAAAACTCAAAATTTTGTCCTGTTGTTTTATTGTCATATTGTCTTTTAACAAATATCCTTTGTCTTCCTTTTCCGTGAAGCCGCTTGTTCTACTCTTCAAAACCATTGTTTCGTCGGAAATTTTAGCAACATCATCGATTGACATATCGGAATCGAATCCGAATTGTGCTTTTACGACCTAGCGGAAGTAGTATTTACCTCCCCATTGTCTCAAAAAGCACTGATAAACAACAACAGCAACAACAACAAAAAAGCACCATCCTTGCAGTAAAATATTGATGGGTATCAAAAACAAAACTCGCTACACTCTTGAGCAACCCCTCGATGATACACAATTGAAAAGTGCATGCATAGCTCGTATGGAATCAGTGGTGCGTGCCACGACAACTGCTGGCTTTCAGCGAGAAATTCCACACTCTCTTGAAAAAAAATTTCAAGGCTCACGTTCTAACCACGTCGTCTGCCGCCAATCGTAAATAAATTTATGATGGGTTAGATATATCCCTAAAAGAGATATCTCTTCCCGAAAAGATATGAATCTTATGTATTATTCAGACGTTTACTGGCACCACCTAGTGGACAGATGAATAATTACTCGTTTCCGGAAAAGTGCTGTTAATAAGACATGGCGGGTTATAAAAGAACGGCCCGAGTTTATGGTTCCAGGATAGATTTATTAAGGTTTTGGGGGAACAGAGTAACGTCTACAAACCTTCGTGAGGAAAAGTGGCGAATATGGGCGATTTTATTATGGCGTTATGATGAAGGCTGAGGGGAAAATTGCTATCTTCTGATAGTAAGATAAAAGTTTTCCTATTAAACAATCCGCTCTTTCGTGGAACTGAATAAATAATGGGAAGAGAATGAGGGAACGATATTTCAAATAGGATTACAGACTTTGAAGGTTTATTGTTTGCTATTAAGGTCACTCGGTTTGTTGGTGGAAAAGTTTCATCGAGATGGTGCATTTTGTGATGAATAATTCTGCAGTCACCTACCTACAAATGTAATTTTATTAGGTTGTTATAAAGTAATGAGTTAAAACTCGAAAAGCTACACATTTTAGCTTTCAAATAAAGTAATAAAGTTACGCAATGTTAGGCACATATATTTTAATTATTTATTTATTGTGTATACGTGTGTGTGTAAGTGTACATGTAAGTGCATGTGTGCATGTAAGTGTATGTGTGGTGAGTTAGGGTGTGTGTGTATGTGTGTGTGTGTGTGTGGTGTGGTGTGGTGTAGAGTGTGTGTGTGGTGAGTGTGCATATGTGTATGTGGTGTGGGGAGTATAGGTATGTGTGTGCAAAGATTGACTGAAATGTTGCAGCTCTTATAATAGTTTATTTAATATTTAGCAATAGCAATCATCGTTATGTTTTACTTTAAATGTTAGTGATGTTAATAAAGTCAAACTTTTATCTTTTTTAAATTTATTCATCTCAAACTCTCTTTTTTTCTTTCCTAACTTCTTCAAGAAACAAAAATGTCAACAATAATTTTTTAATAGCTAAGTATTGAATAAATGATATTAGCCTGCAAGTATTATCAAAATTATGTTTGATGCGAAAACGACACCCTAAATGGCTCAGCTAATATTTGAATTTCTAAAGGAAAATTCATAAATACGTCACTTCCATTCATTTTGTATTCATGTTTACTATTCCTTCATATAATAAAAATAAATCTATGACAGATTACCTTAAGAATCGAAAAATAAAAATTAAGTATTCTATTTAAGGAGATTTTTTAGAATATTGCATGCTCATCAATTGATAGTTCACTTCGAGTTAATTTCACATATTTAAAACATGAAATCAATTAGAATTGATTTTTGAAAGAATTGAGCGATACAAATAATAATCGATTTTATTTTTAGGGCATATTACGAATTCTTCGGACGTAAAAAGTACCATTATACTAATAGCAATCGCAATAGCAATTTCAGTGCAATATTGAAATCGAAATATGATCCAAATGATTTCAAATAAATCGTTAAATACATAGATTTATTTTACCTAGGATGATTTCAGGAAAATTTAATTCTTAATAATAATTATACTTTTTAATCCGTAAAATAATTTGAATCGGATTGAGAATATCACAACCACTTTTTGAAATCTAATACTTTACTATACATAAACATCCCATATCAAATATACGAATATTTTTAAAACTGAGATAAAAAGCAATTTGGAAAATATTTATTGATTTTTCAGTGTTTATGCCGTGAGCAAGATATTCCGATATTCTGAAGCATGATAACTATTTTAAAACAAATATGACATACTAAAAGAGTTCAATACTTGAATACATGAATGATTAATCCAACTGAATTTTTCCACTCACGAATTTCAATGTTTTATGAATCCCTCACCGTTTTCCCTAGAGAAAACTCTCAGCATTTATGTTCCTGTTTTTCTTTAAAAACTCCAATATGACAACTTTCCCCTCAAAACACCGAAACTTCAACTTCTTTGCTTACTTTTCTGGTTGCTTCCAATCCTTATTTAAGAGGAATTTATGCCGCTTCATATTAATAATTTCTTTTCCACAAAGACCCCATTGTTCTTCAAGGCCGTCACTGGTTTTTTATAGTCTCTATAAAAATTGAAATCTCGGTATATTAGGCGCAATCTCTGAGTTGCTTCACCGATAATCGTATGCAAAACGCCCCAAACCGGCATCCGGTGAAAGAAGTACCATATTTGGCATTTAAGCCCACGCTTTGTGGCTTGATTTTTTGGGAGGTATAAGCGTTCGCAGGGAAGATGGTTTGGCTATTACGGTTTTTGTCGAATAAATCCCATCAATCATCGAGTCTTTTTTATTGGCGTATTTTGTCTGGCTATTCAACTTTGGGTGATTCTCATTCTATGCTAGACGGAGATTTGATGTCATCTTTACTCATGCATTGCAATTTTTTTATTGTGTGGTCTAGATTCAAAATTGTAATATTTTATATTAGCTTAAAAGGCAAGTTGCTGCATGAAAGAGCAAAATTTTATCAACAAACGGAAGTATTGTTTTAATATAACATGGGCATTACAGACTTTTTCATTTTCATCAATTAGTATCCCTTTGATAAATCATGCATCAGATAATTAACGCACTACTTTTTTTTTTTAGGAAAAAAGACTACCACGACCTAATCGCTCATTATATCACGCTTTTTCCTTGTCACCCGTTTATGTGTGATAAGTGAAAGTCTACCATATAGTAGGTTTGGTTTATTGTTCTACGGACATTTTGTGTACACTTTAGGCTAATTAGATAGGGACCTACTGTTTAACGTGGATTCCGAATCACTAATAAGCATTCATGTTACAGCCAGAATTCGAACCTGAAGCCTGTGGTACCAAAGGCCAGAGAACTAGTCAGTTGTCCATCAGGCTGCACCATATAAGAGGATATAGTTTGCGACCAGCTCAACCAAAAGTTGCTTTATTTACACCTGGGGATAAATGTATTTCATCAACAGGGTTGGAAAGTCACATGATAATTAAGATGAGAACTCCTGTAGATCACTCTTGGAGATGGTGATTTTGACCCATTCAGTGAACACAATGTATTTCAAATGCGCTACTCAATTTGTAAACAGTCTGTCAAAAACCATTTTGCGATCTTTTTTAATAAGGGATATATTGTGTTTGTTTTCTGCTTCACAACAGAAGGTTCATTCCTTTGAGTTCTATAACTCTAAAAAATGGAAATTAATATTTGAACTTGTATCTCAAACTTATAACTATATACAAATTTATAACAAAATTATATCCAGAAGTTAAAAAGGAAAAAAATGAAAACAAAGTTTAATAGTTTTTCTCTGTAGACTACACACACATTGCGTCGAGCAGCTATTTCAGTAAAGCCCATATCAGATACGAAGGGTTTGAGCGTTGACAGTATTTTGCTGGAGAATATTTTACCAGAAACCTAATATTTTGCCCACTTAAGTTTCCAATTGGCTAGCGTTCTGAGATGTGAGGTTTTTAGTATACCATAGAAGTATGTCTTAACGCCTGAAACAGCGTGACAATCTATATCTCGCTCAAACCACTGACTAAATAAAATTGTGTTGTCGTCACTGTCCAACACTGTTCCACTAAAAGGCAATTTCATGGATAAGTAGTCAACAAATTTCGAGATGGATAGAGGAGCATATATCATATTAGAACTTTTTCGATTTTTATACATGAAATTTGAATTAATATTATGCTACGCAAATTGCAGAAATTTTTGACAAGTGTCTTTTTATGCCCAAAAAGTCCCCAATCGAAAGAAAGGGATGATTAATAATTAAATACTTTTCGTTATAATTTTTCGATTCGAAAGGAATGAAACTTTTTAATACTTTATCTATTTGCAGTAATTCCGAAATGCTATACGATTGAATTTGAAATTCTAATGCAAGGATCAACTATTATAAGAATAATTTTAATATATAAAAATAATTTTTTAACATCAAATAACAAAAAGACGGTATAATGCATATTAGAATAATTGAAAATTTTAGTTTTGCTCTAAAGCACAAATTTTTTTTTTTTTCTCATGTCTTTTTACATAACAAAATATAAAAGGCCATTTATTAGATTAGAACAATAATTATTTCTTTAATAATTTTTTCTGTAACGTCTTGGCCGATACTAGACCTATAACGGCTTTAAGAAGAGGGCCATTTTCAGGTTCAGGGTAACACATTAAATTTCATTTAGACATTATATATATATATATATATATATCCTCCTCAGAGTCCGGTCCTCAGAGTGTTTCAAAACATGCGTAAAACTCCGGTCTATTCAGTTACTTCAGTAAAAAAGAAGAAGAGAAAAATATTTCTGGTCGATTCGTCACAGAACTCTCTTTTTCGTCACAAAAATCTCCTTTTTAGGCAATTCTTCGAGGGGGTTAGCTTCAATCACTTTTCATTGGAGTAGACATTTCTCAGCTCGTGATCTATCAATCACGATGGAACAACTGATGATGTATCAATTGGTTGATATTCAATCTGAAATTGTTTCGACATCTGAAGGTCGCACAGACATTCGCTAATTTCTTGAGTCTCATAATACATGATACTGAAAATCTGCTATCAAATTTGAGTGACAGGTTTTCTCCTAAGTACAAAACACTAATTGCATGTAATATAACTACCCACAATAAAGTTCGTCTAAGGAATTTCCTGCCTATAGATTTATTATACCAATTACCGGCATAATGAATTAGTAGAAATGTCTTGAAATGAAAACTAATAATTCACTTCAAGACCAATAAAATTAGTAAAGTTGTTATGAGCGAAATCATTTAATCTAAAACATTAAGTAATAGTAAAAATTTCAAAATAATATTTAAAATTAGAAACAAAAAAAAAAAAAAATTAAAATAATATAAAATTAATTCAAGATTTATACAAATTCGTTTAAGTTGTTTACAAGTTTCTGTAAGGTTACAGCCATAAATATACTTTATTTTTTAAACCGAAACGTTGCTTAGCTTAGGTAAACAATGAACGTCAATAAATATTTTAAGCTTGAGAATGAAGAAACTAAAAAATCCTACACCTTTAAATCGCAAATAAAAATATTTTTTTACACAAAATAGTATAAGAAATAGAGTTTTTTGAATTATTTTTTTGATAACATGTCAGGGAATTTCCAAGCATTAAAATCTTTACTATTTTTAACTCGTATTTCAAATTATTTTCCCTTACCCGTCGCTGATTTCGTTTTTGACGTGGATTTATTTGCATATTGTGCGCAGTTATCAAGGATGCGCGACATACAAGAATGCTTGCACTTTTCATGCTATCACTCATTCAGTCTTTCGCTCATTCATGATTTTTAGTGCTTACTGTTCCCAAAAGTTATTTGAATCATTTGAATTTGAATCATATCGTTAATGGAAAATGACACACAATATCAAATGAGTATTTTAGAAAGCTTTAAATAATTCATATTCCATTATAATTAATATTCAAGATAGTAAAACAATTTTCCAAAGATTATTTTGCTGTTGCAAATTTAGCAACTTATAATTTTTAATCGAAATTAACTTAATCCTTTAAAATTCATGATTTAAATCTTAATTTCCTTAAATAAGATTAAAAAAATATAATCTGCATAATTAAAATGAATTTTTTTATTTATCATTGATGACTCTATTATTTCTACTCTAAAACTGCAATGTCATCCAATGACAGAGAATCATGGGATGACAGAAGACTTTCTTGTGAACGAATTATCTGCCTTATTTCTGACAAAAAAACATTCATTGCAACCTATCGCGTGCCTCCATCTGTCAATACAGGGAGAGTTTAAAAGAGTTATAGTATGCATAACGCTTGTGTTAACTAAATTGTTTAATTTTAATTCTGCCTTTTATTTATTTTAACCAATAAAACTGCAAATAAAAATTATTTCATTCATCCTGGAACAAATCAGACTGCTTAATTTCATTGCGTTATATCATCATTCTTTTATTTTTAAAATATTAGTTATTTCCAATCTTTTAGAGTAGTTTAATTTAATGGTTTTTTTTTTTAATGTTAACAAGAGAAATTTGTAAGTGAAAATGTCTTTATTTTAAAATTTATCCCAATTATTTAATAAAATATAATGAAATATAAATTTCATTTATATTTCATTATTCCCAAATTTGCAAAACAAAAAATATTTTTTGGAAAACTGTTTTATTTCGTATATTAATTTAAAAAAATAGGAATATTTTTTATCATTAAATATTTACTATTCCATTTTATAGATACTATTTGAGGGATATTATCAATGTTCAATAAAACTTTTACAATTACAATTTTGCATAATAAAAGATAATTTTATATTACTCTTATATAAATAAAGAAAAGTATTTCTTTTAAATATTAAAAAAATTATACTTAAAACTCTTTTTTGAATATTTCAAAGTTTAAAAAATAAACTCATTTATCTTTCTTTGATGATAGATATATAAAACTAGAAGTAAAAATCTTTTTTTCCGAAAAAATAACGCAATAAAAATATTAAATAAACTAATGCATAATATAATAATTGCAGCCACAAACAATAATTCAAAAAATAAATATATCGTCTAAATATTGACTACGAATATCAAATATAAAACAATATGTATATTTTTAAATACACAAGCAAATTAGATAATTATAATTTACAATTAAAGAAGATATTACTATTTTTAAACGAGATTTCATGAATATATTTTGAATTCATTGGAAATTCATTGAGATGCATTTAAGCGTATGTAACAGCAATAAAAAAGAACAATACAATATTAGTGAAATAAGACGCTAAATGGAAATTCTTTCTCACAATAGGAGACATAATAACTCTGTAAGAGAGTGTTTACATGTAGTTTAGTCCTCTATATTTCAGCCAGCGCATTTACGACAAATATGTGTTTCGTTACCCTGAGAAAAATTTAAACATACATCCTACAGAATAATCTTTTTAGATGATACATTATGACACAATGTTTGTTCCTCATAAAACATCTCTTGGAATAATTTTTCGAGAACAATGTTTTCCATCCAGAAATATGATACATACATTGTTACAGTACAACCAGTATTTCCATCACATGCACGGAGCGAAATTCTGGAAGAAATTATCATAATTTTTGTAACAAATGCCATAAACAAGACACATAAAATTGGAACTGATAATGTATAAATATAGAACTGATTTGAATAATTTAAAAAATTTTTAATGCGTCACAGAATTTACAGATTATCACATTTCTGCATTAATATTAAAAACCAGATCAATTTGGGTTTTTTCTATGCATCTCTAAATTTAAAATATAATTTCTACTATTTTTAAATTGTTATAGTAGAACATTGAAGTGCTGTAGTGAAATGTGTAACTCATTAATTGTAGATGTAGATCGAATACAGAATAACATAAGCAATCCAAGTAAGCAAAATGAATGATATATTAAAATTTCATAACGCTGAAGTAGATAACGTTAAATACCCATTTCTAATTTGGAAATTGTATAATAAAAAAAACTAGGAGTTGTGCTTCAACCTAATGAAATCCTTCAATAAATGATATCCGATATATGATGGTATATAAGGTAAACGATTTGGAAAACTATGTTTACTACTTAAAACTTGAAAGCGGTATTAAAATCAGTTCTTTTTTTTTTTTTTTTTTTTTCAAACACTTTAACATATACGGTATTAGGTTAAAATATACAAATTCAATAGGGGTTACAAATATACAAAACTCTTTTTCAATTTAAAACAGCAGACAACAACATTACAGAAAACCAAATTAATATTCTTGCCAATTAAAAAATTCAACAGAATCTAAATCCTCTCAGATAATTTTTCATGAATTTGAATCATTGAATACATTGGAATCATCTGACATTCTGTAATCAGTTCTTACATTCTGTAATTTTCTGACGTATACCGTAAAAGTTTTTACTTGACTTGTCTTGATTAAAATTAAGATTTCAATTTTTAAATTGTTTGACGAGCGTGCATAGCATTGCGGGAAAAACTGAGGTTTTAGCAAAAACAATTAGAAATTGTGTCAATAGATGGCGCAACAGAACAATTAAACTGGTAGACTTTCAAACTGTGAAGACGGTGAAAGAGTCAAAAAGCGTGATATCAAATTGCGTGCAACTATATTTTTTCCATTGTCCTAAAGCACTTTTGAAGAAGAAGCTTGGAATTCTTTTGTTTGTATGACAGTTATCTTTAATTGCAAAGAACTGTAAATCCATGGGACCATTTATTATACATAAACATGATGTAATCAGTACGATCTGACATGACTTTAAAATAAAAAGAACACTGAATTTAAATTGGTGTATTACAGCTTGAAAATATTTCTTTGGCATAGATTTTTTTTTGTGAAGAAGAGATTAATTTGATTGATAACTAAGTATGAGATTAATTTGATTGATAACTCAGTATCTCTTCATTAAATATTAGCAATGTTTAATACCTCGGGGACTTAGTTTTCCACTTATGTGTGCCGGGAGGGTTCCATCGGCTGGAGAGAAAATATTGCCTTCAGGGAATAAATGAAAAAAGTCCTACCATCTGTTCGAATCCAGTGTTTATGATTCTATGTCTTCAGTGCTGAACATGGTCAAGGTTACGGCATACATACAAGAAGGCCATTCAATAACCAAAAACGAAGTACCAAAATTGCAGAGACTCTTTTCATTCTATAGTACATGATTTAAAAAAAAGGAAAAAAAAAATATGACAACCTTCCACAAAGAATGTGCAGTTTATACTATTTCCGTTCTCACCGTAAATACTATTCTGACGAAAGTCAACGCATCGTCTTTCTTTCTTTAAAAAAAAAAAAAAATAGCTAAATTTGTGCGCAAATATAACAGTAACTTCCGATAAATGTATTCAAAATGCATATTTATCCCTTTTTGCCGCGTAGAAAATACATACTGTCTTTTTGACCACTCATGAAAAATGAAAATCCCTGAAAACAAAAGACCAAAGTATGTCATTCATGGTTTTCTTTCACCCATTGAATAGAATGCTAAAAGAAATTGGAAATGATAAATCTTAAAACTTGGTCCCATATGCCCCTCCTCCTCAGTTACAAATAGGTTTTCAAAAAAGTACCAATAAAAGACAAGCTGATTTTAAAAGGAATCCTTGATATTTTTCAAATATTATATAGTGCAATTTGTATATTTTTAAAAATCTGAAAAATGAAATACATCACTTTTCTGACAATGTAACTGAAATAATAGTTAAAAAAAAAAATATCTATTGTATAAATGATTCATATCCTTGTACTAAAGGGTTGGAACAGAGAAATTTGATTATAATTAAAATTATTTGATGCAATCATTATGTATTCCTAGGTACATGAATTGTAATGAAAATATTCGTTATATATTTCAACTACTTCAAATAACACTAAAATAATCCTACATTTTAATAAAATTAATTGCCTTCCATAAGGAACATAAATTATTTTTATTTATTTATTTATTTTTTGCCAGTAGCAAGTAGTTACCATTAACTATTAATGCGACAGATTTTTGTAACAGATTCAAAGTTGTCCAAAGTGTATCATCTAGGAAATCAATTACACTGCTTCCCCTATAAGGAAAAGGGGTAGTATTAACTCTGAAAGTATTTTCTGAAGTAAATGCCTCTCATTTTTGTGTTTTATTGGAAATAATTCTAACCAGGCAGAACAATTATTCATGCGAGAAATTTTGTCAAAATTGTCCATAAATTTACTGTGGATCTAAAGCACTGATTGCAGTGCATGTCATCAGTGTAAATGAACTTTTTCTTCTCACTAACTCGCATGTACAAACATTGGGCTGCAAGTGACTGTTTGCATTAAAACATATTTTACTAATTGATTATTAAGAATGCAGTGATTCATAACTTGCATGAAAATATGTAAACCGAATTTTCATGTACAGAAAATATCTTTCTGTTTTTGATTTTCGCTCCACTTAGACACTCAGTTGGTTGTTAGAGATAAACTTATCAATTTTCAGTTGTTGGGTTCAATCACTGTCAATAAATGAAACAGTTTGGCCCGTAATAACGCTTCGTTTAAGAAAATATAAAGGAAAGGTGTAAATTAGATCTGAATTCAAACGAAACCGGGTTATTTGGGTATCGTTACTCATACTTTATTATTCAACCCTAATACATTTTATACACCTGTTTTCAATGCTTATCCTGATATCCTACTCCCTTTTGGAAATATCAACCAATTCGTACATTTTCTTTCCTTTCTGATTTGTCAAACCCTCCCATATATAATCTTGAGGAAGAATAAAACCAAATACATTCTTAATTTGTAAAAGAAACCAAAAGAGCTAGAATACCTTAACTCATTATAAATACCAATCTTAGCCACGTGCAACAATCCTGCAGTTATTCAACGCTTATTCCTGGGGCAAACAATTACAGAATCTGTATGTGCAAGTGTTACGTTAACATAGCGAAATATCGGTTGTAATACAGCTAAATTAAATTATATATATATAGTCAGAATTTGAAGAGCTATAAAACTTATGCATCATAATGTGTCTAATTAAGTAACTAGGTTTACTTTAGGTCTGCTCTTTATTAATATAGGATGTTCAAAATATGAAAGTTCTTTAACAGCTAGTTATTAGGTCTTTCTTATAAGTGCACCCTGGCACAAAGAATTTAATTTCTTAGTTCCTTGAAAAGGTTCATGTATGGCTTCAGAAGCCATCATAGCCTAGCTATAGGCATTGTTGTTAATTTATTAAATGAAAACGAAAATCGATTTTTGGTGCACTATTGGACGTCCAGTTTAGATAAAGATGCTAGATATGATTAAAGGTTATATTTTTTATGATTAAAATTATATCTTCCTGCAGAATAAAGTTTATCTTTGAGAGGCCTTGTTATATTAATATTTTAAAACCCCATGCATGTGGGAATCGCAGCATGCGTGGCTCAAGCCAGAATGTGTAGAATTGTTCTGCTGTGAAAGATTTGTTCAACAAGAAAAAAATTGTGAATTCATACAAATATGCAGATCAACATGATGCTACACTAAAAAAAAAGTATTTAAAACTGCTATATAGATATAAATTAAAAAGTTGTATCATTACTATTGTGTTGGAAGATTTGTATAACAAAGTTTTTAAAAATCCTATCACCAAATTTTTAAGTTAATTGCAATGATAACATTATTTTTTAAGTTTTTTTTTATCATTGAATGTTATAAATACTTTATTAATTATAATTTCTTAAATTGCGATTAGTTGGACTAGATAAACTTGCAACATTATCTTTGTCGAAACTCAGCTTTCTTATATTCCTTACAGCGGATGATCAAGAATAGGCAAACTAAATAATAAAAATTCTATTATTATTAAATACAATATCTTCGATGATATGAAAAGCAGCAGACTCTGTATTTATGCGTTAATTCACAACACTTGCAATGAATAATTACATTAGAGTGCAGGGTTTTAAGTCTAATATTATTATTTCTGAATCATATTTGATGTTAAAGCTGAATGTTTATGAAAACAGTCTTTTTTATTTTTTGAACAATTATTTAAAATTTTGAGAAAACTGGTAATTTATTGTGACCCTTTATTCAAGTGTCTTTCTTTTTGAATCGCCGTTTCTTTTTCGGTCAAAAGATGAACTTTCGGTATATTGCATTTCATTATTCAGGCTAATGATTTGTTTTATATGGTCTGCTGTTTTAGTATATACTTAAACAAGAATCCTGAGTTAAGGATTTCAATTCAATATCGGAATTAAAAGGTTTTAAATAATTAGTATATATTTTCAGATATATTGTTTAAAAGAATAAACAATATTTCTTAGGAAATATAATTAATAATTTATCACACATGGAAAATTATGTGCCATATATCAAGGGTCAGGATTAATAGATCAATGATATAGAAATGTCACTTCTATGTATCCGAGAATATATAAAAGATGTTTTAACAAGAAGATTCATTAAAAAATAGGCTAATTTGCAAATGTTATTCTTTGGCATCAGAATAGTAAAAAAAAACTATACGGTTTACGAAAATGGAAAGATATACCACAGTACAATTCATTGAATAGTGAACACGAAACTACACTACAAAAATGAAAAAAAAAATTCATGGAGACAGTTCGCAAAGTTCAAACTGTTGCAGAAGATCCTCGTTTGCCCATTTGAAGACATTCATAGCAACTGGGCGTATCCACAATCAGCCTGCGCTGTATTTTTTAACAAAGAACTTTAATATAAAGTCTTACAAAATCCATCTGATAAAAGAAATGAAGACAGCAGACCATGCACAATGCTATATTTTTGTACTTTGGATTGATATACTTTGAAGTACTTTTGATCAAAGAAAACTATTTTTAATAAATTAAATTTAAACCTCCTGTTTGAACACCCTTTAGTACTTTAACAGTCTTCAAAATCCATATCTAAGGGGCATAGGAATCTATTGTAAATAATTTGTATGTTCATAATTGTTTAAATTATAAAAAAAAAACTTTACAATATTATTATCCTTATTTTGAATTAAATTCTCTAAATTTCAAATTAAAAAATTTGTTCACAAATTACTCTCCTCCATATTTTATTTTATTCCTATGTTATTGTCCTTCACATTGATAGCGTTTTGAAAGGAAATCTAAAATAACCTTTTTCACATTTAAATTTCAAAAAAAAAAGGAAAGAGTTATAAAAATATTATACCATACTTCAAGTTCCAATATAGCCTTTTTCATACTACGTAAAACACTACATGAAAATAAATATTGTGGCGATATTAAAAATTAACTGTTAAAATGACATTTTATCATGCAAAATATTGCTGTCTTCAGATTTAACCTACAAGTAAAATCTGCGAAGATTATTAATTAAAATCATCACGTGTATTTGTAAAGAGCATAACAGACATTATACAAAAATTAAAAGTGACTATTGTCAAATATGACAATCATTCAAGTTTAAAATGACTGTATTTTCAGATTTTAATGTTTTATATTTGTGGACTATTTCTTTTTATTTAAAATGCTTGTTATTTCATTACATTTGATATACAATGGTTTTTCATTTATAGCAAGCCATTCTGAGAAAAGTTTTCTGGCGTATCAAATTTGTACATTCACATGATTGAAACTCAATCAAATTCAAAGCAATTTTAGAAACATTACGTTCACCAAGCACACCATTTTCTTAAGAAGTTCAGTAGGACCAATGTAAATAAGATGGACAAGAACCACTCGAACACAATACGCAGTAAACTTTACACAATACCCACTTTCTCTTACGTTTTGATGTCATGTTGCCTTAGTCCCATTCTGCAAGAACATTCCCATCATCACATCCGACAGATTTCTTCAAAAACGGACTCGATTTCTACCCAAAACTTGGCGTAGATTTTCTTCGGGCCTGAATTCCAGTAACCCTCTCTCTGTCTCTCTCTTTCTCTCTAAAAAAGTTCCCTTCACAGTGTATGATCACAGAACAAGAGAGTGACAAATAAATCATTATCAAGCACCCCGCTCCAATCCTTGAAATTTTCTAACGACCCGTTAAAGGTATATATATAAAATCTATGGACCAAACCTTTTATTGCTCTCATCAGTTCGGGAAATCTGTTCATTGCCTGAAGACAAAGATGTCTTCAGCAGCTGCAGTGTTGGTTGTGTTGCCGCTTTTGCTGCAAAGTGTGCAGTCTACCTTTCCACCAGTTAGCAATGCTCCTCCGATTCCAAGTCAAGCAGCTGTGAGAACAGTGGATTTATCGGCCACCAGATATTACTTTACGGATGATGTGCAACTTAATCAACCGCCAAATGTGATTAAGGAGGACGGATTTATTCCCACAGACGACAAGCTTGACCAAAGGTGAGTAACAAAAAAATATTCTAAATAGAACATTATGCAGGAAGACATGCATATGCAAGTCTGATTCCTCATAAATTCTAATCTACCCTAATTTTATGAATTTATTATATAAAATCATTATGGAAATGTATTATAAGCATTGAACAATAATTAATAATTCTGATTTTATATTTGGGCACTCAATTGCTTATTATTCAATGAGTCAACTAAATGATATCATAAAGAGATCCTATGTTAAATATTAAGTATAGTTGAACATATATTTAATATTATTTCTATCTTGGAAAAGATTATTAGAAGTATGAAAATGCATCGATACAATTTGTTTATGATTACCTGCTTAATAATATTGAAGTAATACTTTTAGAATACTAGATTTATCTGAACTTACAATAAGGATTCAAAATCAAATTTGACATCTAATCTAGTAAAGGTACTTATTTTTAACACATAAAATTGTTTACTATATCTTAAAAAGTGAATTTGAGTTGTTAAATTAGTGAATACTGATCAATGAAAAACTCATGAATAATCCTATAATATTTTTCACATTTTACTGGATTAATCTATTAAAAGTGAACATTTATTCAATACATGACTGAATTAATATCAACTTTTAGTTTTACATGTATAATGAAAACAGACAAATTTATTATGAAAATACTAAAGTTACTAAGATACTAAATTAAAACACATAAAAAATAAATCATTAATATACACATATAATTGAAGAAAATTATTTATCAATTTTCTATTATTTTTCTTTTCCATTTACGATTTTCTACATCAGTTTTTGACAATATTTTGAATAAAAAAATAAATATTAAATGGTGAAAGAGTTCATTCCAACCTTATTAAAAGTTATGTATATTAACTATTCTTTAAAATATTCATTTGAATTGATTATACACAAAAATTCAAGAGTTTATATAAAATAAAACAACGAAGTTTAATGCATTTAATAATTCATTGTTTTCATGTTAAAACTAATTAATGTTTATAATTATACATGATTATAAATACAAGATTAATGTCTGCATTTTCTTTATAACAGTAACTAATATGATCCTGTTCTTTTCAAACTTTAACTGACTTTAGTTTGCCTGAATTTCTAAAGAATTACTTTGATGAGCTTATTTTTGAGTATTCATAACAGAACTTAAATTATTTGTAATTTTTTATTCATTATTTATTGTTTAATACAACTTAAAGCGAAACTTTTTGTATTTATATTAATGATTTTCGATGAGTCAAAACTTTTATTTTTTGACTTAAATTAAAATTGCATTTATTTATTTTACCGTCAAATATATTTTTAGTTTGCTAAATGTAATTGAGTTTATTAAAAAAATGTAGGGTATAAATTAAATTAACAAGGTAAGATAATTTAACAACTACCTTGCACGATTTTAGAAAAAAAAAAAAATTCGACTTATTCTGTTAGTAAGAAACTAATTAATTTAAACATTAAACTATTTTGTTGTTTGAACATGTTTACTTATTATAATTGTCTTTTAGTTGTTTAATTTTTGTTAGAATCCAAAGTCAGACATGATAAATCAATAGAAAATTAACAGGATTTAATTTAAATATATCCGTTACTTCAAAAATATTTGGTACTTACGTATTAACGGTACCTTGGCGACAGTTGCGCCAATAAAGAGCACACGCGCCAACTGCAGCTACAGATTTCACGGTTTTTTAAGTGGTGCCAATCTATTCTATTGGTTTGGTAACCTTAGTAGCTGTTAGATTGGAGACACTTAAAAACCGCCAAATCTGTCGTCAAGGTACCGTTAATACGTAAGTACCAAAATATTCATTGTGACAGTTTACTTTAGACAAAAAAATTAATTTTTATTAGTAATTAAATAAGGTAGAAAAATTGATTAAAAAACTCAATTTATAAAAACAATTTTTAACAGTTTAAATTTAAAAGAAAATGCGTAATTATAGCTTTAGAGAACAAATTCTAACAAAATTCTAAAAATATAAAGCATAAAATATTTGAAAATTTAATCTTCATAATAATGAAATGGTATGCCAATTTTAATTAATTCAGATATTTTCTTAATATATTATTTATTGATGGCATCAAAAATTATTAAACAAGAATCAAGTTCATATAGAAATAATGATAAAATATCCTAATGAGAACTTAAATTCAATTAAAAAAAGTAATAAATAATTCATCTAGTTTAAATAATGAGGAAACATATTAAATGAATTTATATAAAGAAATGTTTTGAGGTTTATTAATTGAAAAATGTAAAAGCTTTCGAAAGAATTTTAATTATTAATTCATAATTTCTTCATCCTTTATTCCACGAAATTTAATTAGAACCTACATATTAATTTTGAATTTAAAATAGTTAATACATATTTAATTAATTATCTTAACCCCAAAATCATTGATCAAACCTTAAACACCAAAAATTATTTATATTTTTTTTGATAAAATATCACATGTATATAAATATGCATTTCTTACATTTATAAGCAAATGGTTTTAATACATAATCACAAAACCATTGATCAAACCTCAACCGCCAAAATTTATTTATATTTTTTATAAAATATCTCATGTATACGAATATGCCTTTTTTACATTGATAAAAAAATGGTTGTAATACAATATATAATTTTTACTAATAAGTAAAACATATTTTTTACTAATAAGTAAAACATATTTTTTACTAATAAGTATAACATTATCTTTATTTAAACTTCCATAAATGATACATAATTCCCAAATATTTCAATTTTCTTTTAATGTTTTTAAACCTATCGCATCAATTTTACTTAATGACGTAAACTTCTGCATATTTTCTGAATTTGTTCTTTTTATAATTTTTTATAACATTTATGAGGCATTATTCCATAAACTAGTTTTTTTTACAAAAAGGAAAAAAATAGCAAACAAATCACAATTTTCTGAAAGAGTTATCATTGCCCACATAAAATCGAAACAAAGAGACCATGCAAACAATGAAGTTAAAACAACGAATTGTTTATTTCGACTATAAAAATCCCAATTACTTATACCTTTCACGAACCTGCCACCAATTTCCTCAAACAGATATAGCTACTTTTCAGATATTTATGTATTTTAAAAGGGTTGTTAGGTTTAATAGATATCATAAATCCAGATTTTTTCCCCATTAGTATGCTTAGGAAAATGAAATTTAAAAAAAATATGCTATAAAGAAAGACTTTGATAAAATTTGTAAAAAAGAATTATCCAATAAACTTACTGTCAGTATTATGCTAAGATCTTTTGTTGATAGATTGTTTATAGCTTTTTTTTTTTAAAGTTAAACTACGTTAGAATTTCTAACCTACTTTGAATCATATGAGATTTAAAAAGTATTTTATCAGGAATGATTATTATTAATCATTAATTAATCATTTTCGTACAATTCAAAATAAGTATTAATGAGAGCTAAACGAAATGGTTTATAAAATTTAATATCTGAAAAGTTGATGATACCATTTGTTTTATCATTTTGTTAAAAAGCGAACATTAAAAGAATTTTAAATCGATATACAAAATATATGAGATAAATGCGCTTAAAAAATAATATTTTTATGTAATCACTGAGGAAACTATAAATGCAATTGGAATTAATAAATGATATTCTCCGTCTATAGCTACCAATGCATTGAAATTTAAATGAAGGAATGTCACAAAATCAAAGATATCCATTTCATTTAAAACATAAATTTATCAAAAAATAAGATATTTAAAGTAAACTGAAATCGCCGCACAGCAAAATTAAGATTAACTGAAATTTTTTTCATACAAGTTGAAATATTTTCAAAACATTTACTCCTTGTGAGATTCCTAAAAAATTAATTTCAAGTTTACTCAAAATTTCTAAGGATAAAGTGCTTCAAAATTTCATTCTGGACAATTGAAAAACATATACTTATATTTTAAATTCCATCTATTAGAGACAGAGTGCATGTTTTCTTCCTTTTGTTGAAAATTCATAATATTTACTTTTATTGTTATAAAAAAAAATATGAAAGCATTTTTTTTTTCTGAATTTTCTTAGAAATTTTCAATTTAATACAGAATGGATTTGCGACAGAATAAATGACATTAATCGTTTCAATGAAAAAATCTGCAGATAATTCTTTGTCATTTCAATTAAAAAGAAATAGTTGAAACTCATGGCATTATTTAGGATGAATAGCATGAAATGATGAAAATAAATAAAATTAATTAAAATAAAAAATATATATTTCAAAAACTTACTAACCAGGAAAAAAATGAAATTTAATATAATCACAAACAAGAGATTTTAGTTTCTAGCAAATTATTATATTTCAAGCAGTAAAAGATTTATAGACGGATTAAAATTTTTTTTTTACGAGATAACCAATCGAAGACTATATTCTTAAGAAATTTTAGGAATAACACTTCAAAATTTTAGTTTTGGATAATGCATGTTCATTTCCAAACTTGAACTAAAATGAGAAAGTCCTTTTCTATTTTTATGTAAAAAAAAAAAAATATTGTCAAATTAATTTTTAACAATCACATGGAGAAATAGATTACTGTAGAATCTTGCTCCTGTACAAAATAAATATATTTACTAAAAATATTTTCAAAATTTTCATTAGAGAATTTTAGTTAAATTTTAAGATTATTGCAACTATAAAAACATTAATATAACATTATAAATTTTCAAATTTATGTTGGATAGCATTATTCTTATTATGTATATTAAATATTTCAGATATTTCGCACCAGAAAACCAATCAGGAGAAACAGGTGATTTTCCAAACTCAGACGATACATTTTTTGCAAGATATTACTCCGATGGTCAACCAGCTATTGGACCAGTTGCAACTCCTGTACCAGACGATACATACGTTGCTCAACCATCAGTTACATCAAAAGTCATTCCTGACAATCCAGTAAACGCTGGCCCATCAGACATTTGGGTATTAACAAAAGGCCCTAACGATCAATACATACCTGAAAGATGGGTTCAAGTGCAGGTACCAGTACAACAAGATAAAGTTGTAGAAGTAGTTAACACAGATGTAGTAGCTCCTAAACAATATACAGAAACAGTAAAATCATTTCCACCTGTTGCACCACTACCTCCCCCGCCTCCACCTCCTGCACCAATTAAAGCTCCTCCTGTAGCTCCTCCCAATTTTGTTCAACAAATATGGGTGAGAGCTCCTGCGCCTATCAGAACCAGAAAGTTTTCCAAAACCCACCAACAATTGTAGAAGAAGTTCCTTCTGTTAAACAAGGTGTAAACATTCCTCCCCCAGTAGTGAAACAATACATCCAACCACAAATTATTAAGGAAGCTCAGCCACTACCACCCCCTCCACCTCCGCCACCACCAGCAGTGACCAAGAAATCATCATCAGCTTTTATAGTACCGCCCCCTCCTCCACCTCCTTTTAAAGGTACTGATAAACAAACAGTTATAGTTAATCAACCTGCAGCTCCTATACAAGATCAAATTGCAGTGCCAGTAAATAAAGGTGCACCTCTTCCTCAATTGAGGCATATATGGATTCCTACATCGCAACAAACAGGAAAATTTATAACTGTTCCTGTGGGCACAGTAATTAATGATAAGTCTGTTCCTGCCAAAGGTATACCTGTAGATGTACCACCTCAACCACCTATAGCAGTTTCTGACACATGGGTTCTGAGACAGGATGGCCCTATACCCAGATTTGAAGAACAGAAGACAATTGTCTCCGCTCCACCAGTTGTCCAAAAAAGCAATGTTATTGTTGATAGCAGTCCAAAATTCCAATTTGATTCACCAAAAAATCCACCCTTGATTCAAAAATCTATTGATGCACCTGTACCAGCCGATTTTTGGCCAACAAAAAATATCATTTCTGAACAAAAAATCATTGGCCCACCACCTCCAATTTTTAATCTTCCTCCTGGCAAGTCAGATTCAGTGATTATTGGAAAGTCTGCACCTATCGCTCCCCTTCCTCCTCCTCCTCCTCCACCCCTACCACCATCCCCCAAAACAATCATATCAGTGAAAGGTGTACCACAATTGCCTCTTCCCCCTCCTCCTCCACCTCCTCCTCCTCAAATCGTAGCACCTGTAGCGCAAGTTATAAATGGTAAACCATGCCCACTCCCACTTCCACTTCCAGTAGCTCAGTCAAAATCACCATTTTCTCCAAAGCAGCCTGTGCCATTACCTGCATACCGCACAATTGCCCTAAACAGGCCCCATTTGGACGAATAATTCGAATTAACAGATATCCTTACGGTTCATATTATGTTTTGAATCCAAGAATCAATACTAATTTTTATACTTATCCCAGACCACCTGTAATTCAACAACCCAAAAATGGAATTGTTCGCTTAATTGCAGCTAGGCCATTACCTGTTCCCGTCCCTGTTCCTGTAGCACCAAGACAAGTGGCTATTCCTGTCCCAAGAAAGCAGATAGTAGTACCGGCATCAAATATTAAAGTAGCTCCATCTCCAGTGTTATTGTACCCACCAGTTAGTCGAATAAGATATAGTTATCCTTGGGGTAGTTACATTAGGTCTCTTCCAATAACAGCAGGGAAGAATATTTTTGTCTTACCACCCAGCAACAATAAAGTTAAAAAAGCTAGTAAAATTCAAGCTGCAAAATCAAGCAGCTCCGAATCCAGTTCTTCAGAAAGTTCTTCATCTGAGAGCAAGTCAGAAGAAGAACCTAAACCCAAATCCAAAGAAGAAGAAAAAGAAAAGGAAAGTGAAAGTGAAGAAGTTGCAGAAAGCGTAGGAAGTGTTGAAACAGAAGTGCCTGAACCCGAACCCGAGCCTGAAAAGGAAATAGAAGACGTGGAAGTAGCAGCTTCCGTACCAGAACCTGCCGAGGAAGAACCGGAACCAACAGAGCCCGAAACAAAGGAGGACAGCATAGAAGTCGAAGAGAGTCAGGTAAAACCTCAACTCTTAGGTCGCGGCTTCAATGATCCACTTGCAAACAATTTTGAAAACTTTGCAAACCCATTTTTATATGGGTATGATCAGAGGAGTTTATCAGGCCCATCGCAAAATCGGGAAGAAATTTCTGATCCAAATAGGAGGGTGATAGGAAACTATGGTTTCCAAAATCAAGGAATCTTTAGAAATATTAATTATGTTGCTGATAGCAGTGGCATTAAAGCTCATGTTGTAAGCAATGAGCCCGGTACAGTGAGCCATCAAACCGCAAACGTCAATTATATTTCCAACGCTACACCAGAAAATTCAACAAACAAAGCTCAAGAAATTGATACTGCAGCATCACATGAAAATTTGACCATTGATCCCCAGAGAGACTAAACACTTTTATGTAGTCAAATGATAATGGACCTCCATCAAGATTTGATAATAGCTTCTTTGCCTTTCATACAATAAATACAAGATTCTCAGAACCTCATAATTTAAATAAACTATTCAAAAATTCTGTTATATAATATAAATTTTGCAAGCTTAGACAAAAAGTCTTCATTTAAAAAGAATATATATTTTCAAAATAATACACTTAAAATGACTAAAAAAATAAGATTTAAAAGATAATATTTATAAAATATGATTTTTTTTACACTGCCAAAAATGTTATGTTATACGTTTATCCATTTTTTGTACTTTTATGGTTTGCTTTATAAAAGCATATACAATTAATACAGCATAATTCTTTTAACAAGTTTAAAATGAATATGTATGCTGTTTAAATGTTTATGTATGAACTACTCAGCATAAATTGTTAATTTTGTATTCATTTAGGTAATAAATGTTGTTACTAATCTTGTTTAAATTCATTTCAACAAAATAAAATTACAGAAAAATTACAACTTAATTGCTTTACAACTTTTTAAAATTACAACTTTACACTGAGGATATTTAATTTTAATAGGAGGTAGAGAAAGAGAAGTAGTATCTTTAATAGCCTAATTATTCATTGCAAATTAAAGGTACTGATTTAATTTCAGTGAAGATTTTATGTTTACATTAAGGGTAATAACTCCAATTATTCAAATGCTTCAATTCAACAAATATATAGATTCAAAAATAATATTTGTTAAATATTTATAAAAATATTTAACCTATTTTAAAATTCTGATGTTTTTCCGAAAATATGTTACGTGTTTACAAAAATTAAACATCACATGCACATTTTATATGTTTCGCAATAAAAGAAGATGTTTTGAAATAAAATAAAATTCAAAATAATTCAAACAAAACTTAATTGCTTACAATGAAGACATTTAATTTTAATAGGAGGTAGAGAAAGAGAAGTAGTATCTTTAATAGCCTAATTATTCATTGCAAATTAAAGGTACTGATTTAATTTCAGTAAAGATTTTATGTTTACACTAAGGGTAATAACTCCAATTATTCAAATTCTATATAGACTCAAAAATAATATTCGTTAAATATTTATAAAAATTTGTAACCTATTTTAACATCTGATGTTTTTCCGAAAAAGTGCTACGTGTTTACAAACAACTCATGTGCATTTTGCATAAAAAAAGATCTGTTTAAATAAAATAAAATTCAAAATAATTTAATTTAAAAGAAATGTTTGACATCGTTCCCAATGAAAGTAATTAAAAAATTTTTTTAAAGAAAAAGAAGCCAAAAGTATTTTCTTAAAAATGTAAATATAATAGGTCTATATATTACCATGCATTTGTATGTCATGTATTAACTGTTTAAAACTTAAATGAATTAACCACATAAAATTCAATAAGATCAATACAATAACTATAAAATGGTTTAATAAAAAACGAAAATTATTAGAAATACAAATATTAAAGTTTTAATGAATATTATGAAAGATCATATTACAAACAATATAAATTCTTCTAGACCAAAACTTGTTAGAAACATCATTAAATTGACATTAAAAAAAAGTAAAAACATTTCTATTCCTCTAAAAAAATTTTAAAACCTCTTATTTTTAATCTGGTTAATCTTTAAAAAAATTAATTGGTTCGTTTTTTTTCTAAAATGTTTATTTTTCATTACTTGCTGTTTAAAATCTACACATGTCCATCATTTATTTTGACATTAAAAACAGTATTTCTTCAATACCAAGATGTTATTATACGAAATTTAATATACATGTCTCAAAATATATTGAAATCATTTTATTTTCAAAAACATTTTGAAGTTCTGTAACATTAAATATGATATATAAGTACAATTTTTTTAAATTGCAATGGTTTGAAAGAGAACTAAAAATATTATTAAAAATTACTGAAAAATTCTTATTTTGACTATGGTTATTTTTTTTTTCAAACTACTGTAATATTTTCACAAACCTAAAAACTTCTTAACCCGATTTTTAAGAAGATATACATTTTTGCAATGCTGATTCGTTTTTATTTTTATTCCTATTCTGAAAATATTTTCATATTCATTCAAAAAATAATATTTTATAACTTAAAATATTCACAACATAAACGAATTGTATACATACATAATTAATAAAATAAAATTACTATTCAAAACAAAAGAATATCTTTCGTTTTTTTTTTATAATTAATTATAAAAAATTCTAGTTATATATAGTAATAAAATATTAAGCAAAATAGATTAATAAAATTTTGAAAAGAATAATCTTAGAAAAAATTCCTTTTTGTTGCATTTCTTTGCATACTATACAGAATTGAATAGTAATAATATTTAGACAAATATTTTTTTAAATGAAAAGCTAATTTTTATATATTTTTATTATTTAAAATTGGCATTTGAGAATGATTGATGTAATTGTTAGTAAAAATGAAATACGTATTAAAGACTATGTAGAAAAGTAAGATTTTATTATAAAATAGCGTAGTTATACATTAAAAAATACTTTAAATTCTACTTTAATTTAAATGATTTCTTTTAAAAATCAAGTACTATTCTAATACATAAGCAAAATATTTTCGTATGTATGTATTAAAATATAATAAACATTTAAATATACATAAAAATATTTATGCAAATATTTATTTTTAAAAAAAGTTGCAATACATCTGACGTTTTTTTCCAAAGCAGATAATAGTTTGATTTATAATCAAATTATTCAAATAGTATACATATAAACAGAGTAAGGCAGTAAAAATTTAGCATTTCAAATTTAAATAACAGATTCGCTATTTTGAAACAAAATTTATGATTACTATAGATTTTCTGAAGAAATATTTAAATCCTAAATAACTTTTATTAATAAAACAAAATGCTTTTGGAATTAATATGAAAGCAAAAATGCTCATGTAAAATAAAGTTTTCTTTTTGACATTTTTACTTTACTAGGCATAAAAAATTAATGTAACACTCTGCACAGCATTGAATTAAAATGTTAAGCCCAAATAAGCAACATTCAGCTGTTCATTAAATTAGATTATAAATTTTCAGAAAGTAATATTTCTTTCTCATAATTTACTGCGTATAAATAATATTATCAATTTTTGTGTGCAATATCAAGGGATGATAAATGAAAACAAATTTAATAGTTTGAATTTGCTTGCCTTTAAAAATTTCAAGTCTTTGTTTTGTAAGTAAATATTACTCAGGGATTTTTGATGTTTTTCGATCGAGCATTTGCATAAGCCATCATTTGAGCAATAGCAGCTTTAGGTGGCAATTCTGCTCTAAATACTGCATCTGCTGTATTCGCTGTGATTGTGCCAGGTTCATTTGTTCTCACTACAGCATGAAAGCCATTGTTATCCGCAATATAATTTACATTTCTATAGACACCAGATGCATCTCTATAGCCATATGTGCCTTTTACTATTCCGGAGCCATCTGCAGTTTCGTTTCTATGTTGGTGAGTACCATTTCCATCATCTTGACGATATCCAAACACATAAGGTTTTGGTTTCAGTTTTAGTTTTCGAAGCACTTCTAATTTCTTGGAAGAGATAGGACTTATTCTTCGTGAAATCATCTGCAAAATTTCATTTTCATTGACCTTTTATCTGAATCCAGAAGTCTTGGTTGAATTCTGCCACTACTTACCAGTCCTTTAGAAGCATTGAGTTTTTCAGCAATTGATGATGGAACAGCAAGGAAACTTCGCGAAACACTTGTTGACATAGAAGTTTTTATGGGTGCAGAAGTGATACTATTGTTTAAATTTGCAAGAGTTATGTTTATAGCAGATGTCTTAGAATTAACTGTAGTATTTTCAATATTTGGGGCAGAAGTAGTAGGAGTAGTTGTTGTAGTAATATTCTCAGGTTCCACTTTAGCTGTTACTGTTTGCGAAGATGAATTGTTATAAAAATCTTGAAAACTTAAACCAAGAAGTTCAAAGATCTCTTGTATCTCTTCTGGTGTAAGAGAGGAAGCATTATATATATAACTTGATGAACCTTCATTCACGTTACTTTCATTTCCTGTTGACAATAACGAATCTGTCACAATATAGGGAACTGGTCTTGCAGAATTCTGCTGTTCATCTGTTCCAGGAATGTTTCCATAGTATTCAGAAGTTAAAAATTCTGGAACTTCGATAAGCACTACATCACTAAGATTTGTGTCATATCTTCCTCAGGAACTGAAGTGAAGCTTTTGCCATCATTGTCTATCAACTCTGGTCGGTCTTCATATTCTCTTTGTGAATTTTTTATAAGTGCGTCAAAGCTGGTGATGTTTTCAGGGAGAAAATGATTCTAAATTTAGAGCGGATAGTATTCCTAATTTTTCTAAAATTTCTACATCATCTTTTTGTAAGCGTTAAACCTATATCCTCTTGAGAACTGGGTCTAGAAAGAAGCTCATCATACGAAATTTCATAAAGCAATTCACCTTCATTTCTTGGAAGTACTACTGGAGATACAGAACTAGCTCGACCTTCAGTAGGAGGGAAAGTGTCTTGTTGAGATGATTGCAATGATGCTGGTGAAGTTGTTTCGTTGTTGATATGATCTGAGGCTATAAAGTATGTCTGATATGGAAGATCATAAACTGGCTTAGGAAGAATACTTTCATTTTGTGGACCTGATGAGGGAGTTTGGTAGACTATCTGAATGTTCTTTTGCTGACAGAGCAATTTCCGTGTGTTTTTGCTCTTCATTTCGAGAAATACCATCAAATTGAAGAAAATCAAGTTCATGTGAAGAACCAACTCTCCTTGCACTGGAAGATAATTGTTCCATAAATTGAGGTCGAGGATTTTCCCAAAAGCCTGTTGTAAGATGGGCTGGAAGTTGCACAAGGACTGCTTCAGGACTATGAAAAACATTTTCTATTTGTGTTTGTCTATTATTCGCTCCAGAATTATAAACTACACTATCGGAAGTGAATACTTCAACGCCATGATTATTTTCACTACGATGTTCTAAAACATCAATAGGACTTTGGGGACCTCTAATTCTCCTCAAAGTAGAAACATGCTGGACACCAGGATATCCATTTTCTGGCGACCAAGCTCTGTTCAACCGTGCTGGTATAGGAGAATCTTTTGTCAAAAGCCATATGTCAGACTCGCCAGCTTCAGTAGTGAATAAATGTCCATTTGTCTGCACTGAAGTATTGGTAGGATTTACTTGACCAATGGTAACCTCTTGAGCAACTCCATACATGAAAGTATATATAATTACAGAAATAATTGATGTGATATAACTGAGCATGATTCTGCTGTACTGCAGCTACTCAAAGCTTGTTTGGAGCCGACTGACAACTGACATGACTCTCAACCAATATTTAACCTTTTATACAAACATAAAAGCATGACTTCCGAACCAAGTAGTAGATCTTTTTTTTTCTATTTTTTCACATAAGTGCAATTCAGTTTGGTCTCGAAACCAAAGAGCTGTGAAATAACGGTTCCAAACCAGATGTGTGGCATTTTTGTACTTTAAACCCACTGAACCGCTTCTTGAGATGCTTATTCATTCAAATGGCTCAATTCTCTTGTGTTTATGTTAAAGAGTCCAAGGTAACAGCTATAAATTTTGGGCGAGGAGGCCGAAATATGTTCCACCATCACGACGGTCAGGAATTGGTTATGAATAAACAAAAGAAGACAAGCATTTTGGTATTGTACTACATTCAGTTTCTGCGAAATACTGAATTCTTTCATTCCATCCACCCAATTTTTTTCTCCAAGAATAAAAAAGATATTCATTTTATAAAATTTTCTAAATTTTAAAAATATTTTCTTCTATTAATTCATTTTAATGAAATGAAAGATGTATGACCGATTAAATTTATTTTAAAGAATTTTTAATTGTAAGTTTTTTCATCTTTTGGAAAATATTGGAAAAATTGTAATAACCAAAGAATTATTTTTATTATTATGAATAGGAAACAAACAATTAGTTGCACCGAATCTAAGATCTCTTTACTGTTCTTTTAAGCTCAATGATAAATTATTGATAATCATTGATAATTACTAATAGTAATTCAAATTATTGATAATTATTAATAGTAATTCAAATTATTGATAATTATTAATAGTAATTCAAATTATTGATAATTATTAATAGTAATTCAAATTATTGATAATTATTAATAGTAATTCAAATTATTGATAATTATTAATAGTAATTCAAATTATTGGTAATTATTTATAATAATTAAAATTATCGCAATAATTAAAACGTTTTTCAATAAAAATTTAATGAATATATAATAATCCTGTTATGTTTTAAGTATACAGTTTCATGTAAATATTTCTTTATTATTATTGATGTTTATAAATAGTAAGCATTTAAATTTAAAAGTATACAAACATATTACATCAATTATTATTCATTTTTAATCACACAATAATTCTAAGGGTTCCTTTCAACTGTCTGGATCACAAATTAAAAATATTTTGTTATATTTTCTTAAGGGAAATTGGAAAAGAAATTATTACGAAGCGGTTAATCCTTTGTCTTCTATTGGAACAAAGTTTCAATTTCTTAAAATACATCAAAAATCTTAAATTTAAAATAATAAATAATTTAAATTTTAAAATACATCAAAAATCTTAATTCAACTTAAATTTTTCAAATAAAAATGCAAAATATTATTTTATTAGAAGAATTTTATATTACTAAATTGTTTTTTTTTTTTTTCTCCAAATGAGGAATATTTCTAGTTATATTGCACGTATGCCATAAATTTATTGATGAAGAAGGATAATTCCTTATAGGTGGAATTTAAAAGGTAGTGAAATTTTCTGCTAATGTTATAAAGTAACTAAAAACAAATTCAAAATGGCAATCCAATTATCTATGCGAGATCACAGTCGCCATCGAGACTACTCATTTTTCAAGGAGGTGACTGTAACATGCCATTAGAAGAAATTAAAGCCTTATCTTTTTCCAAATTAGAGAATGTATACTGAATAAATAGGGCATAATTACTTAACTTTGATTTTTGCATATTATATTCCGATCATTTTTCAAACTACATTTTTCTCTAAAAGCAAATAAAATTGTTATTTATCTATTTATAACAATTAAATATATCTATTTATCCATTAATAGAATTATCCATAATAGCTTTAATATATTCCAATAGCATTCGAAACAATGATAACCAAAATTTTATCTCATGGTTTGATAAAAATCAACATTTTTCAGATGAAAATTAATATTTAATTAATTAAAATTTCCAACTAACCCCAATATTTACGCAAATTCAATTATTATATTTTATTCTTTATTAGTGATATTTTTTAAAATTATATTTATTTGCAAAAAAAATTTATTATTTTTTTAATTCAATGCCTCAAAAATAATTAAATATATTTAAAAAAAAGACAAAAAAACATTTTAATATACTTTGTTTAAAAAATAAATCATATCAATAAGCATATAACACTATAAAAAAGACTTAATTGCAATTATTCATTCATTGTTTTTTCAAAATGAAAATTATATTTATTTTTAATGTATCTTTATGTAATCTGAATTTTAGAGAACTAATAAATGTATGAAATCAATTGTTTTATTGAAATACATGATATCATGTTTTGCCACATTCACAATAGCTTTTAGTTTTCGGCTGGACAAACTTGATTTAATAAGTTGCAATTTTCTTAAATATTTATTTGCAATAATAAATATCCACATGTATGTAATATTTTCTACAAATGTAAATAATTGGATTTTTAAAAGTACAATATGTATCTTTTAATTTTAAATTTCAGAAGAAAAAGTTACGAATACAAATATCATGTCATGATTTGAAATATCAAAGATAATAGTTGTCATAATAGTTGACTTCTAAACCACAGTGTTTTCTTTTTTTTTTTTTTTTTTTTTTTTTCATTTCATTTTTTACTGCAGTTATTGGTATAATGCAGGATTCACAGAACACGGTCCCCTCCACGTATATCAGTTTATAATATAAATTGGAGTTAATTTTTGTATTAGGATAAGATACATTTATTATTAAGTATTTAAGATACATTTTATTTACATTTTTAAAAGAGAATTTACATTTGAAATTCGACAGATGGACTCATCACATACGAGTTCTAGGGAGGCTAATTGGACTATATCTGTTCCCCATTTGTTCCTGAAGTCTCTCGCTGTTGTGACAGATGGAAACCACCCCATTGGGTACGGGGAACGCGACAGGGGGAAGGGTTGTATCACAGTTCGAACGACACAGCTGGAAGAAAAGTTTCCTACAAGTTTTAATTTAAAAAGTCGTGTGATTGCCAATTTTTTTCCAGAATAAAGCATAGGAAATGATCTGATTTTTAGTTTATTAAAGAAAAATTCATGCAAATATTAGAAAAATATCTAAACACATTTCTTATAGTTACATAATATTATTAGAACATTTGTCAATTATGCCCTAGCCTTAACAAATGGCTTTAATTTATTTCTTAATATCCTTAAAATCATTAACAATTAAAAGTGTTTGATTCAAAAATTCAGAAAGTATTTTATGTGATTTTAAAAATTTTATTTCCTTCTAAAATTGTTCCAAAAATGTCTCTATGGTTGGTCTATAATATAAGTCTCAGATAACACATTAAAAATCTCAAGCTTATTTTCAGCATAATTATTTGAGAACAAACATTTATGAAAGAATATTAAACAAAATAAAAAGCAATATAAACAGTATAAAAATAGGTTCATAAAAAACTTTTGAGGTTTATTATTATAAAAATTGAACAAAAATAAAAAATAATTATATAATCAATATAAAATCACACATCAAATTTTTTATTATAATGTATTTCATTAAATTGCTTGTAAGTGCAATTTAAATAAATATATAATAATTTAATCTTTTTTTTTTTCATGCGAAGGGATATTATTTGATTTTTTTAATTTCAGCAGTCTGTGCATATGAAATAACCATTGATTAAGTATTTCATATAAAAAAAGTATAATATAATTAATCCACTTAAGTATTTGATATAATTAATCCACTGAAAAACAGAATTTATCAAAAAATTTTATTAATAAATCTAAAAAACTGAAATTTTCAAATGTATTAAAAGTATTAATGTTGAAGTCCACAATTGTATCCAAATTTGACTGAAAATTTAAAACGCAAAGTTAATTTACAGGCATTATATAATAACTATTAACATTGCATAATGTTTACTAATACTATCATTAAAATTCAAGTTGTATTTAAATGGAAATGATACGCAATAAACAGCACATATCCAATATTTGTGGAGTTAAAAATAAAATAAGTATTCAGAATTTCTTTTTATTTAACATTTGAATAACAGTAAACTGAATAAGCCATGAAATATTTTAACACAACTATAAAAAACACAAAAATTTAATTTTTATGAAAATTATTACTAAAATAAACATTTCAATGAAACGAAAGATACGAATATATCATGTTATTTTGAAAATAGGTTTATGTTTTACAAAAGAAAGTTGAATGGAGAAAAAGTACGACAGATAGTGGCAAGTTTTAAATATTTAAAAGCATTTTCATTTGAGTTGAATTTAAATAAGACAGAAATGCCTTTCATAAGAATTTATTGTCAAACATTTTTTTTTTTTATTAAAGTCAGAAGTATTACTTCATAGAAACTACTGCCCTAAACTTAAAATTATGAAGAACATTCACAAATGTGTCTGGCTTTATGAAAGATATCCAAGAAAATTGCCAGAAATATCTTAAGCACGATTTTTTTTTTACAAAATGTATATGGCCTGGTAATGTAATAGACCCAGTAAGTCATTGGCATCTTTATGATTGTAGACACCACATTGGTGATATTACATTTCTGATAATAATGTGTAAGTAACATAATCCTGTATGTTGGGTATAAAGTAATGTCTTATGGGAAGATCTTCAAAGAATTCCAACAACATTGAGACTCGTCAGAAAAAGTCTACATGTTTTTAATGCAAACTGTAGAAAACAAAACCTGCCGAATCGAACTAGATTCTGTGTAACGCTCGCTGAGACATGAGTAAGGCTTGAAATCTATTTTTAAAAGATAAAAAGTTTATTAACTCTTCTTAAACTAAACAATTTACTTTTTGTAAAATAATGTTTGTATTTTTGGCAATAAATGTTCACGTCATGTTAAGGGCCTTAAGTTTATCCCCTTTGCCCCAAATGCAGCTTGACTCAAGCCACACCTGCCCATTTTTTGGCTAGCATTGGTTGCCAGAAGAGCCAGTTGTGCTCAAGTTCTGGAGCAGTTTCAATTGTTTGAGAACTCACTGGCTTATGGACTTAGTCTAGATATTGCTGTGAATCAAGTGGGATGTGAAACAACAGCATAAATTTTCTATTGATAAATTGATAATGTTATATTAAGTTTAATAAATTAATTATGTTCAAATTGAACCGCTGAATAGAATATTGATAATTACGTACCAATATGACATTATTCAACAAAGAAGAACAACATTTTTTAAAATTATATATTCCATTAAATGCATTTTAGTTATCTTCTCTCTCAAGCTGAAGATATTTATCACAAGCTTTCATTATCGAAATACAAAAACAAAAAAAAAGGGACTAACTAATTAAAAATTCTTTTTGAAGAAAATATAGAATCCATCAAAAGTACACATATTGTGATTTATACGATAAATTCTTAATTAACAGAACATACAAGGAAAACTATATAGTAATATATAATTTACAGAAGTATAAAATATGTGTTTTGAATTGTTGGTAAAAGGTACAAAATCGTTAAATTTTACGACGCAATTTAAAACGAAATCTTGCAAATTTTTTTTCCGCGTTTTAAAATTCATGCACTAATACATTCCAAATTCAGTTCAAAGATTTCGAATGACTATCTCTTTTATCATTATCGATTTTTCAATAAAATATAAACTGAAATTGCCAGCTCCATAATTTCCAGAAATACTGTGTCTAGGTTTCAGCATCCACAACCAAAAAAAACAGTATACATTATCAGGTCAGGAACCAGGAAAAAGCAATTTTCGTTTTCAAGAATTTACAACACATTGTGCCTACTTCTAACTCAGAATAAACGACAGATTTCCATAAAGCGGTCGTCACTCATAACCCAGATAGCGACCGTTTATTCCATCTCGGACCACTTATACACCTACGCCCTAATCCCTACTGTATACAATTCCGAGTTTTTGGAGGAAAAGCCATGTTAAATATGACACGATCCGAAAAAGTGGCTTATTTCCTAATATATTTTAAACATGCTTGCGCGTTACACATGGCTTGCGTCATTGTGACATATTTACATAGTTTTGATTCACAAATTACTTTCACTGTTTGGCGGGAAATATACAAATTCGCTGTCGCTGGGAATTGTGGGTATAGGTATTGTTTATAAATTCAAGAATGGCATAATTTTTATAAGACAGCTTTCTCGCATTATTCGAAGTGTTTGATGTAAGATTATTTAGTTAGAATTAGTTTATTGCATGAACATCTAAACAGTTTTTGGTAAATATTTTTAATTGTTCTGTCTTTTGAGATTATTTTTTTGAACTTATATTCTTTTTTTTTTTTTTTTTTTTTTTTTTTTTTTTTTTCCAGTGCAGCAGTACAAATCTGTTTGCGAATTTGGAAAACAGACGAGTTTCCTGATCTTATATTTTTACATTTTATTATTTTTATAAATTTATGTATTATTATTATTTATTATTAATTTGACTTATATGCTTCAGACTATATGGTTATAAAATATTTGATTATTTATAATTTCGCTATAACTCCATTGAAAATTTTAATTTGATATTTTCTGTTACGTTTTTTTAAGACTACAATTATATATGTCTTGATAGATCTTAGCAATGTTTACAAAGTATAAAAGGTATATTTCATAATTTATTTATTATTTGTTATAATAATTTTTTTGAATTTTATTAGAAATATAGAATTGTGTATTTCTAACTAGGCAAATTTCTAAGAATTAAAATATCTTGCTTTACAAAAACAAAAATTTTGAAGTATATTTTCTATTGTAATGTAGTTCTACTATATTTTTGCTTATTTTTAAAATAAATTTTAGAAAACAATGTCAGTATTTTAAACTTACATTGTTTATCTTTATATCTTTTATGCATTTAAAAGAAAACTTTTTTGGTAATATCTTGACAATAATGTTAATAACATTTTTAATCCGATTTACTATTTAACCTGTCCAATTTAAGTATCTTTACAGATTAATTTTCTTATGTAATATAAATTTAAAATGTTTTTGAATGATATAATTAAATTCAAAATGCATTTGATTTCAATATAATTTTAATTTTTAAAACTACCTGTCTACAATTATATGCAATATTAATTAAATAAATAAATAAAATATATAGACATAAAATATATGATTGATTTTTCTTTTAAAAATATAGAAGAGAATATTATTGCAATGTTGTTAAAAAACCTTAATTAAAAGAAATTGCTTAGGTTTATTTTATATTATCATCTGAATTAGTTTTTCTCTTAATAGTTCATTAAAATATAACAAACACGAGTTTGTGTTTCATAACTAAAACAAGTTTATAATGAAATATTGACATTAAAACAGTTCAAATAATTTTAAATTATGCTTTCTTATGGCTTTATCTAATTTCTATTATAATTGATATGTTAAAGTTAAGAATACAGCGAAAATAAATATTCATATACAAGCAAGTAATTGCCTTTCATTTTGCATACTTCCATTTTGTATGGTAAAAAAAAAAAAAGTGTTGGTAAAAAACAGGAATTAAATTTACGTAATTTTTTTTTTTATTTATTTAGTCAATACTGTATTGACAATAAAAATACTTCATACGCTTTGATGGTTTAAAAAAAGCAATTAATTTACAAATAAAAGTTAGTAAAGAGAAAATAAATATATTAGTATGCGATGATGCAAATTTTAAAATAATTTTTATAATTTAAATTATGTTAAAATATTTTTTATATAGTTTCTTATAATCATATATTAAATATAACTTATTTTATTTTTCAGAAATAAATTTGAACATTTCATGCAAGCATTAAATACATAATTATCAATAATGTATTTTGCTCATTCAAAATGTTTTTAATTATTTTATTAAAAATTTATATTTATACACTAAACATTATTGCAACTGTTCCCACTTAGACTTTCCCTTTCTTCAACTAAACTAAACATTCAGTTATTAAAATTTTTAAGTCATTTCATTTTAGAATTTTTTTTTCGTTGCATTAAATGTATAATAAAATATTAAAAAAATATTTTTAAAAATATGGTTTTTAGTATTGTTATGAATGTTTTTGCATGTATTTAACTTCCATTTAAAGATTTTAAAACAAATTTTGGTAACGACTCAATTTCTTTTAAAAATAGACATATTTGATACTGCTTAATAAATGTTTCTTAAAACTTTTATTAAAACAATAATATTGAGAATAACTTAAAAATGCTGTTTTAAATATGTCAGATATGTTTTTAGAAATGAATTTATATTAAAACTTTAAGTAAAAACTTATGTTCTGGTTGCATTTTTCTCAATATACTAATAAATTTGAAGTAAAAATATTTATAAAACTTAATAGTTTGGGATATACATTTTTAGCACGTTTTAATAATATTTTAGTACATACATATAGATAAAAATAGAAGACAATTCAATATTGGTAACCAAAAGTTATATATAAAACAAGTGCTCAGTTCACATATATATTATGATATTTATATATTGTATTTTAATTACTAACAAAATTATTCTTCCCAAAGTCTGATGTGATTTCTTTAAAAACATTCCATTTTAATACAGTAATTAATTTTTTATGATTAAGTACTAAGAAAGCAATATTTTAAAAATCGCCATTTATAATGGTATTTATCGATTTTTCAATTCAACAACATTTAATGCAACCTAATAAGTTACAGATTACAAATTTAAAATGCTCTTTTTGAAAATAAATTTAAAAAAAAAAAAAAATTATAATTTCCATCAACTTATTTAAAAATAAGTATCAAAATCAATAAAAATTGGCATTGAGATTACTTAAATAAAAACAGAATTTGTTAAGGAGACAAAAAAATAGTTGTAATAACTAGACGAGATAAAGTATGTTTCTTAATCTTCCTCAGCCTAACTAATTAAAAAGAATATTTTGAGATGTTCATCAATATCCTCTCCAAGAAATATTTTAAACAAAAAAATAACAAAAGGATATTTTCATTGATATAATAAATGTTGGAATATAATACAACAGAATAGATCTTCAAATTTAAAAACAATTCTTCAGAGTTATTAACTTACTTCTATAATACAGCTTATAAGCTTAAACCATACATTTAATGAATTCATAATTTCTATAAATATTGAGACATCAATTAGAACATATGAAAAGTCTACAAGTCTTATTTCTTTAAAAGTTTTTAAAAACGAAAATAGTTAGATGTTCAAAAATCAGTCACTAAATACTTCTGAGAATGTACTTCGTTTAAATTCTGAACTTTGTGAAGCCTTAACCACATTAAAGGAAGACTGCAATTTTTACTTTCTTGATAAAGTAGCAGAAATACATAATGTGTATGTACATTTGACACAGAAAATTTTCGAAAGTTCTTGTTTTGTGCAGGAAAATTATCATACATTTCGATGGGATTTGACACATTTTAGTTATTAAACAAACAACTTTTTGTTGAATATTCCATTCTCATTACCGATCATCATCACTTTCAGAAGAATCTTGTCTTGACAGTTTGTACCTGGCAGGCACCTGAGCAACGACTGCAACATCGGCACTGTTTTTATTTTCAATTCCTGGCTCATTTGTTCTAAGTACTGCATGAAATCCATTTGCATCTGCTACATAACTGACATGTCTGTACATACCCAGAGGATCCCTGTAACCATAACTGCCTCTCACGACACCATCTTCATTTTTATTTTCTTCTCTGTGTTGGACGTTGCCAAAGGTATCCTGGTGATTGTACATGAAATTGTAGGGCACAGGTTTCTCAAATCCTTCAGCTGACAACTCGGATTCTTCCCCGATAGTACTATCTTCACCATCCAATGAAACTCTTGCTATAGAATTTGGTTTATATGCACCACAAATTACAATCAACATTACGATGCAAACATTATAAAGCAGAACTTTATCCATGATTCTTAGAAAATTAAGCATCCGTATTCGACAAAGGACAACAACGTTCTAAAATATGTTCAAAAGCTTCGAAAAGCCATCGGATTAACTGGGCACTCCCCCTTGTTTTAAAGTAGGTGAGAAATAAGCCAAAAATCACCGAAAGGGAAAAAGAAGAAAACAATGGATTACAATTTATGCATTCTCACACGATGAGTTTATTTGATGAGCAGCAATAATAGACGAGGAAGTGTTGATTCTTTATATAACCCACACAACAAGATAATAAAATCTTCAGTACATTAAACCTTATTTTTATTCTTTCATTTTTTCCCATACAGAAAAGAATCTCAACTCAGTGGTGTGTGACATTCAAAGATAACGGAAAGTTTCTTGGCAGTCGTAGCGTGACGGGTGGGCCACATTTTAGATTTTCGTTCACGTCCGCAAAATCTGAACAATATGATGCTTCTTTTATAAACAAATTCAATGAGTGCCCACAAACAAAAGGGGCCGGTACATAATTTTATACTCTTTTTGTCTCACCCTACATAAAATAAGGTCTCTTGAAGGTAAAATGAATATTTTAAATTAATGCGTGGGATGCTCACGTGTGTTGAAATTATTCATTTTCTTTATTCAAAACAGCGTAAACACTTTAAAGGACATGTGAGATTTCATGGTACGCTTTAAAATATAAAACACATGACGTAGGGTTGTGTTAAAATGCAATTATAAACTTACAGGAAAACACGTCTATTTATCTGGCCTGGAAGCCTTAAAAATAATGAAGGGTCATTTTTGAAGGTAAAACGAATAATTTTAACCAAATATGATAACAAGTTTCCAAATTATAGTGAAATACTTGAATAATTTCAAAAACTTAACATAAACATAAATACTCATTATTAATATAAAATCCTTTTTTTTCTAAAGTTTTAGAGAATATGAAAAAGTTAAATAATTCATTTTTGTTGATATAAACATCACCGGTTTTTTTTTAAAAATTTCCTTCTGTGTATTTTAATTTTCTTTATTTATTCAGAATTAATAGTAAATATTTATAATCTAATAATTAAATATTCATTTTTTTAAAAAATCGCAAAAATTGATAGAAACTAATTAAAATTATTCAGAGGTTTATCACTACACAAATACAAAAAAGAAGCTAAATTATTTAATTAAGCAATTACCCAATTTTATTTTTAAATTCAGTATTTTATGAGAAAAATTTAATGCATCATTAACTTTATTAAAATCTACTTTATAAATCTCCTTTATTGTATTAAAAATTAAAGTTTCAAATTTTTAAAATATATCAAAACCTTTAATAATTTCCCTCATTTAAACATCGAAATCTAGATAAAATGTAAATATCTAGATGATAAATAAAGTACTGATTAGTTTTTATAGAAACTATTTTAGAGTTTTCCTAACAGATTGAATAATTTTATTTTAATCATGAATCTTCAATTCAACAATCACTTCTTCATTGGACTTTTTCATAATACTATAATTTGATAAAATGTTTAATATAATGCGGATACAAATGCTATTTTTTAATGCTTAATTATTTATCTTTAAATATAGCGTAAAATTCACGGAAAATATGAGGGGAAAAAAAAAAAAGCGAATAAAGAAGCACAATCTGCCTTTATAAGAAGGACGTAAAATAGCATTTACTTTACAAAAATTTCCGTGCGTTCTCCACACAATTATTTTTTAAGTTAAGGGTAAGAGCATATCAGAAAAAAATTGCCAAATATATAAATTCAGGATGTAAAAAGCTACCCAGGAAATCGGAAAAAAAAATCCTGTAAGAAATGTCCAGAAGATAGCTTTTCAAGGGATATAGGCTTCTTGCCATCATGTGAACAGATATAACAGATTATGATGTCAAGAAGCCTATATCCCTTGAAAAGCTATCTCCTGACATTTCTTTCTTTTATAAATTATAGTAGATGGCTGAGGCCCACTTTAAATATATATTATATCTGAATATATATGTGTGTGTGTGTGCGTGCGTGTGTGCGTATATATATATAGTTTAAATGAAACTTGAATATTGCTATCTATTAAGCGGGCAGCTTAGCAGGTACAGATTGTAGTTTGATCACACATCTATAAAGAAATCAAATACCACAAGCTCTTTTCTACTTCAAAGAATCCCATAGATATTGAAAGACTGATAAGAAATATATTGACTGACTTCTTAAACGTATAAAACATTCAACTTTAAGAGGTTCCAAAACTACTTTTCAAATTATATTACATTGCAATGAAATAAAACAATATAAATAATAGCTTTAGTTTAGAAATAGTTATTTTATTAATGGATCCAGGTAGTCATTTTGTAATAAACATTTATTGAATGTTAGTAACAGTCTACTATGATCAATATATTGCTCTATATTTTAATAAAATATAGAGTTTCACAAATTCATCGTAAATTCAAAAGCAAATTGGCTTAGAATAAAAATAAAATCTTTAAAGACTTTTATTTGCCTATCTGAATGCTGTATCTGCTAGTCAAATGCTTTTATATAATACGAATTCAATAAAATCATTTTGAAATACATCATGTATTAAAATAGTTTTAAATACTACTAGTGTATATTTTTTCATTAATTATTGAAAGGAATTTTTCTATAATTAATAGAACTATCTGCATTAATGTAAATTGATATAATAATTAGGATTTTATAAATTTAAATAAAAATAGAAAATATACAGAAAACTCGAGTTGATATATTAAATAAATGTGATTATTGCACTTCAGAATACTTGATGCTATTTTGTTTGAAAATTAATTATCACCGTCAAATATTTTAGAAATGAATATGAACAGCATATAATTAAAAAAGTATTAATAATAAATGAATTAGCATTTTGAAAAAGTAATATATTAACTAAAAATAAACGCACATTTTATTTTTCTTCTGGTTATATTTTTAGAGCTAATCAAGGCAGAAGCTTAAAGATCGCGTCTATTGCTATTTTAGAATACAGATAGATCTATGATAGAAAGTCATAAATGAAAAATTTTAATCTTTCCTATTAATAAACATTTATTAAAATATTAGTTTGGAATTTTTTTAATCTCCTTAGGAACAAGTTTTAAGTCGACGAAAAATGATTTAATTCTTTTCGTTTCATTACGTTTTATTTATATCAACTTGTAGAAATTGTTTTTAAAAATACCACATATAAGAGTTATATATATTGATGAATTGTGAATAAAAATATTTTATGAATTCTAGTTTTACTGATTTCTGATTTTTTACTTTTTACTTTACTTTTTTTATTTTTTACTTTTTGGTTTTACTGATTTTTCCAAACATAGAAAGTTTGCATTACATTACATTTGCATTATTGCTCTGACATCCTGAGCAATTTTTGAGTTCCACTTTCTTATAAACTGATTTATATTACTATGTAGAATATAAGAAACATATTTTTAGATTTTTATCCCACTTGGTAGACAGCAACATCTAGACTAAGTCCAAGAACCCGTGTGGTCTCATCGAAGGTAAGTAGAAGTCTGACTTATCTCCGTGACGCTGACTTTACGGGTAGGGATTCAGCCTGCGCCTAACGCTCTACAGTCATATTAGACTGGTACCTGCAACTTAAAGTGGATTCTGAAACACTACAAACATCCATGACACCGCCGGGACTCGAATCTGAAATCTGTGACACCGAGTGCAAGAGCGCTAGTCACTAGGTCATGAGGTTTCAGATTTATATTTTGTAGATTTAAGCAATATTATTATGCAGAAGAAAATATTATCGGAGCAGAAAAACTACGATTTTTTATTTTAGTTGTTTGGGATTGTATAGTAAAAAGTCACGTAATGCATATTTCACTTAGAATAATTTTAATTTAGTATTAACTAAACGTACACTATTTATACATTAGTGTTCTTGTAAAGGCATATATCAATTTGGGTTATCATCATAAGTTATGGTGCATTTTAAAAATATAAAAACTAACAAATAAAACAAAAAATATAAAAATTTTGTTCAATTAGGGAATCTATTTCTCTAATTTGATAAAGAAATTATTGCTCAATATTTTCACTGTTACAGAAGAATAAAGTGATTTTTATGTTTAATACAATTAATGTCTGATACTAAAATGTCTGAGCTACAGAAATAAAATAAAAATAAGAAATAAAATTCAACCATAAAAGTAATACCTGTCTCTAATAAACTCAACCATTACTTGAAGGAGAGGAAAATGCTTTTAAAATTAATTTTAATGTATTCTCAATTTAAAAATTTAACGTATGTTCGTGATCCGATTTTATAAATTTTATAAAATTTAAGCATTTTAAAAAATGCAAAAATTAACAAATGCATTAAATTTTAATTTTATAAAATTGTCCTCATAGTTCAGTCCCGTATTATGAGTATTTAAATTATCTTTTGAAACAGATGAAATTACATTAAGCGATTATTTTACTATAATTTTAGTAATAAATTGTATAATGTTAAAAAATATGTATATTCATCTGTTAAACTTATTTCAATTTAAAAGAATGGTTAATTTTGATTTGCAAATCTACTCATCCCTTTCAACTGTAACTTTAAAACATATAAAAATGCAATAATAATAATATATGCCATTTATTAATAAATCGTATAATATTATTAGTTTCATTTTTCAAAAAAAAATTTTTTATAAATTTTATTATTTTATGAATATGGCTCGATATATTATGCAAAAATGTTATAATGCAGCTGGCAATACAGAGACAGTTAATCTTTATGCCATAAGCAAGGACTGAATCACTGTTAGTCATTTAGCACTACCCAGGAAGCACGTATAGCTTGAAGATGTACTACGAACGCGAGTAACACTACACCCACAATGCTCTACACCAGGGGTCTCCAAACTTTCCAGCCTTAAGGCCATACTGTTTACTCCAGTAAGTACCAAGGGCCAAACCATTTTAATTTTTCTGCCATTATCGATAATTTCCAGTTAGTTGTTATGCTTAAGTTAAATTTTCTACGTGTTACGCTTGTCATTGCTTTACCAAGTAAATTAAAAAGCAAGTAAATAAAAACCGAGTTATTATCATTCTGCATTTTTTTATCCAACTTATTACAGCAACAATAAACTATTCGCTGTCGCGGGTTGGCTTGATGATACTGGCGGGCCGGATTTGACCCGCGGGCCGTAGTTTGGAGACCCTGCTCTACACGATCATATTAGATCGAGACCTACGGTATAAAAATTGATTCCTAACCACTACAAACATCCATCGCAATGGCGGGATGCTTGTCGAACATTTGTCGTTGTTCTCGAACTCAAAACATGCGGTACCGAACGCCAGAGCGCTCGCCACTGGCTCCTTTGCAAAAATGCAGAAAATGATAAATTCTGCATAAAACTACAATTGCTCACAAATCTTCATAATTTAATTTTCTACATTTAATTTTCCTAAATGTTCAAAACAAATTTTAAATTAATGTAAATAAACATAACTTTACAATGTAATGTAACAAATTCCAAGTTATTCTTAAATAGTGATTGGGAAATATCGCTAAAAGTTATTGATTATAGCCTTCACATTTCCATTTATACAGAATCCTTTTTTAAAAAGTGAATCGACGTGTCCCTGGCAATCTCAATGAGTGAAAGCTGTTGGTAGAAAGTAAATAGGTCTGTAAAATCTTTTGATTCAAACCTGATTCTTCCCAGATCCTGATATAAACGCCCTTTCAAAACATGTATTCACAAAACATTTATAGAGTATCGATTCACATATATAAGTTACTCCTGGGATTGGTTTGGTTTGTCCCTCTACAGTCAATTTGAAGTGAACTGATGCAGAACGTTAGGCTAATTAGACCGGGACCTCTAATTTAAAAGTCTACTCCTGAGAACTAAATTATAATCAAAATAAATAATAATTATGCTAAACCTTTTCAACAAAACAGTAAAGATATTGAATATGTATTATTCCCTTAGAACTTAACATCTCCAAAAGCAAAGAGCCATTTTTTTACAATCTGGTTTTAATGATTTAGTTTGTCGCTCTACAGTAATTTTTTGCACACTTTAGGCTAAGTATACGAGGCCTATAGTTTAACGTGGATTTCGGAGCCATTAACAACATCCATGCCACAGCCAGAATTCGAACCTGAAGCCTGTAGTACCAAAGGTTCTGGTTTAAATTTCATAAAGCTGATTCATTTTCACTTATTTTAAATCTGTTTAATCTAGACCAAATTTCCAGCCTTATGGATGTTGGAAAAGTATTTTAGAATTGGCGATACATCAAAATATTTGAATTTTCTGCATGCAAAGACTTTGTAAATAAAAGTACAAGTTTTAAAGTAATCGAATTCAGAATCTAAGACTAACAAAAAGGACAAGTATATGGTGTTATATACTTGCGAGAAGTGCAATTTCATGTTATGTCAAATATTGCTAAAATAAAAACAATTGTCAGAAATATTTTGGCTTTTGGCTTTTGGCCTAACAAAATACCATTGTGTAGTTATTTAATTATTAAACTATACATTTAATAAAAATTTCTTGTTTATTTCTTTGTAATCATTCAAGAGTTTCTGAAATGCATATTCTATTCAAAGTGGTTTCTTACATAGTTATATTCATAGTTATTCTCATATTGTCGGCATAATCTTTCTTAAACTTCCGCATCAGTCCACTTCAGAAAACATTGCCACATAATTTATAGAACTTCGAGTTATGATTTAATAAGAGGAAATATAATTTTATATTGCCCAAGGAATTTCATCTTCAAACATCTATGCAAACTCCTCGTTAAATGGAAAAATTACCAGTACATATTTATTAACACTAAGCAAGAAACAATTAAGTTTTCTTTATTAATATTAATTTACACACATCTATATTTTTGTACTTTATTAAATTATTCAATGATCCAAATCTGGTTTTTACTTAAACTCTTTCTTAAGTTTAAAGTATTTTTAATTCCCTGTTTTTATTAAAGAAATTAAATTAAGAAAAAAATTCATAGTATGGTTATAAAAGAATGCAATCAAAGAATTCATTCTAGACTATTGCAACCGCTGACTTTCCGCTGTTTATATTACCTTTCCAAATAAAGTTTGAATTTGACCTATCTTAACTTATCTTATTAATTTTTCTCGATACGATGGTATAGTGAGATTTCGGTTTATTCTCGTATTATCCAAGTTTGATTTTACAATTGTAATTTTTCTATATTGTTGTGAGAAATTGTGATATTCTTAAATATTAAATTTTAACTTTTCCAATTAAAAAAAAAATTTCCATTAAAATTCTATTTAAAATAGGATGCATTTGAATCAAAACAATGATTCCTTACTTAATAACAACTAAAAAATTATTAAGTTATTTGAATGTTTTAAATCGATATTATTTGCTATTTTAAAAACGTAATTAAACAGATAAATATAACCGGATTTAAGCGTACTTTAATTATATAAAAATATTACATTACATAAAAAATTATGTATGCTTTAAATTTATATTTTAGACAAGTACTTTAAAAAATTTAAGCGACAAATATTTTTAAAAAGATTATAAAAATAATAAAGTTTGTAAAAATAAGATTGTATTATTGAGATTATTTTTAA